>JBBPDJ010000014.1:3448116-3468069 GCA_037974625.1 Cucumis cinereus
TTGAAAAAACCCTTTTCAAACCAAATACAATAGTATGAATCAACTATTTTGCAGCTCTTAATTTCCATATTTTCGCCAGAGAAAGGATAGTTGGGGTCTGAACAGTGGAGTGGCGGAGGAGGGAAGGGAGAAGGGAGGAGAGAGAACGGAGAGAAAGGAGGAGAGAGAACTTACATTTTTTGCTATTAATACCAAGAAAGTGACTTCCATCTAAATGCTATGTTTGATCGGTTGTTTTGTAAGATTAGTCCATGTGTGCATAAACCTTATGGATATCCAAAGGAAAACAAAAGAGAGAAAAAGGATGAATAGGAGTTTTACGGGGATCGATAGTCCCCACTGGAGTTGGCTAGATTTAGTTCTTAATTCTTTTTTCTGTGTATGGGTTAAACAGATTATTTGTTTGATCTTTACGTCTAGTTGGAAAATTTGTAAGACTGTTAAGTACCTTCACCTGAAAATCAGTAAAATACCCAATATGCCAGAATAATACACCAACACAAGGAAAAACAGAGGCAGCACTTTGTATACTATATTAATATAATGCAAAGAAGTCCATCAATACATAAAACTTGCAAACCAACAGAACCAAGAAATAAAGAATAAAATCCAGCACCTGAGAGAATGTTGGCAACTTTTCCTATAAAAAGCTACAACAACTTTCACCAAAATAAAACCTACCTTTGCTAATCCCTAAACATTCCTTTTTTATAACAACTTCCTAGTGGGCCCTCAGGTGGATGCCAATATGTCCTCTCCCAATATAATTCCCTTCTTGCCCTTTCTTTTGTAAGTGTGAAATATAGGAGGCCTAACAATACCGCCCGGTTCGAAATTCGCCTTGTTCTCAAGGTGAAGATAAGAGAATTGTTGATTCATTAGGAAAATAGATTCCCATGTCGCCTCACTGTCTGGTAATCCTTTCCACTTCACCAGCCAGTCATTTCCCCCTTCTTCACTGTTCCATCTAACTCCCAAGACGGTTTTCGGTTGTACTTGTAACTCAAATTCTTCGGTGAGGGTAGGAGGGACGTTCTGGACCTTATGTGATTGCCCCAATTTCAATTTCAGCTGGGAAATGTGAAAGACATTGTGAATGGCAGCATCAAGGGGAAGATCTAATCGATAGGCCACTGCCCCTATTTTCTCTATTATCTTGTATGGTCCATAGAATTTGGGAGACAGTTTTTCGCACCTTTTTCTCGCCAAAGACTTCTGTCTATAGGGTCTTAGCTTCAAATAAACCTCCTCTCCTACTTGAAACGTTAGTTCCCTTCGATGTCCATTTGCTTGTTTCTTCATTCTATTTTGGGCCACAATTAGATTTTCCTTCAAAGCATCAATGATTCGGTCCCGTTCTTGAAGAAGTTGTTCCACACTATCATTCACTGTTTTCTTTCACCATAGGACACCAGTGGATGAGGGGCTCGACCATATACCAATTGAAAAGGAGTTGACTTGGTGGATGCATGGAAAGTGGTATTATACCATAATTCTGCCCACCATATGCATTTGTTCCATTTGCTCGGTTGTTCATTACAAAAACATCTCAAGTATGTCTCCAAACATCGGTTCACTCTTTCTGTTTGGCCGTCGGTTTGAGGATGGTAGGCTGTACTTCTTTTCAACACGGTCCCCATGGAAGAAAAGAGTTCCTTCCAAAAGTTGCTAAGAAATATCTTGTCCCTATCCGTTATAATAGACTTTGGAATCCCGTGCTTACTTACCACCCGTTCGATAAACATCTCAGCCACCTGTTTTGCCGTGAATGGGTGCTTCAGCATGATAAAATGGCCAAACTTGCTTAATCTGTCCACCACCACCATGATTGAATCAAAACCTCCAGCCTTCGGTAATCCTTCAATAAAATCCATCGTCCAATCTTCCAATATTTTTTCAGGTATGGGTAGCGGTTGTAAGAGACCGGCAGGAGAGAGAGATTCGGTCTTGTTCCGTTGGCATATTTCACATTGTTCCACATATTTTTTTATCATTGTTTTCATGCCCGGCCAATACAATTCCCCGCTCAATCTCTTGTAAGTTCTCAAGAAGCCCGAATGACCACCAAGGACTAAATCATGAAAAGTATGCAGTAGCGAAGGAATAAGAGAGGAATGCTTAGAAGTTACCAATCTTCCCTTGTACCTCTGCTTGTTGTCGCGCCATTTGAATAACCCATCTCCCGTCGGATCATCCTTGATTGACTGGGCAATTTTCTGTAATTCTTCATCCCTCTCCACCTCTTGCAATGCTGTCTCAATATCAACTAATCCCGGGACTGAAATGGAAGACAGTTCTGTTGTATGGTTGATCAGTGACAAGGCGTCGACTGCTTTATTCTGTAATCTCGGCTGATAGAGTATCTCAAAATCGTAGACTAAAAGCTTTGTCAGCCACTTCTGGAATTGGGGTTGCACTTCTCTTTGCTCAATAAGGAACTTGAGTGCCTTTTGGCCTGACATGACCGTGAATCTCCTCCCAAGCAAGTAGTGTCTCCATTTTTGAATTGCTAATACCACTGCCATCAATTCCTTTTCATAAGTCGATTTCGTTTGAGCTCGCAGAGATAATTTCTGACTGAAATAAGCGATGGGTTTATTACTTTGCATCAGAACAACCCCTAACCCAAACTCGAACGCGTCTATCTCCATGAAAGGTTGCGAAAAATCTGGCAGCGCTAAAACGGGGACTGAACTCATTGCTCTTTTCAGCTCTTCGAAAGCTTTGGTTGCCATATCATCCCATCTAAAGGTGTTTTCTTGTAATAATCGGGTTAATGGCAGCGCAATCTCACTGTACCCTTTCACAAAACGGCGGTAGTAACCGGTTAGGCCCAAGAATCCTCTTAATTCAGTTACATCTTTCGAAACCGGCCAGCTGACCATCGCTTGTATTTTTCACCATCCGCCTCCACCCCATCCCGAGATATAACATGCCCCAAGTATTGAATCTTTGAATGGTCGAAAACACATTTCTTCTGGTTCGCAAAAAGCTGGTTGTCTCTCAAAATATTCCATACCACTCCCAAATGTCTTTTGTGGGCGTCGATGTCCGCACTGTACACTAGAATTTCATAAAAAAAAAAAACCAAAACAAATCGACGAAGAAAGGTTTAAAAACCTGATTCATTAGAGACTGAAATGTCGCTGGAGCGTTGGTGAGACCAAATGACATTACCAAAAACTCATAATGCCCTTCGTGTGTCCGGAATGCTGTTTTCTCAATATCTTCCTCTCTCATTCTTATTTGATAACCCGAACGCAAATCCAGCTTAGAGAAAACTGCCACACCATGTAGCTCATCTAACATCTCCTCTATTACTGGAGTTGGAAATTTATCCGCTATGGTCGATTGGTTCAACTTGCGGTAGTCTACGCAAAATGCCACCCACCATTTTTTTTTTAACTAACAGAACCGGGCTGGAGACAGGGCTTCTACTTGGGTGTATGAGCCCTGCTTGCAACATTTCGGACACTAACTTCTCAATTTCAGCTTCTACTTGGGTATACGAGCGAACATTAATCGGTCGTTGCCCTTCTACGATCGGTATATGGTGGTCCACCGCTCTTGAGGGAGGTAGACCTTTTGGAAGTTCAAAATCGTCATGGTATTGCCTAAGAACTTCTTGTATCATTGGCAAGTCCTCCTCATCTCCTTTGATTTCACCTTCGCTGTCACTGACAGTTTCTTCCTCTCCTTCTAATTGCTTGAATTCGATTAAGAATCCTTGATCTTCTTCTTCCCAAGTCTTCGAGATGGTTTTGAGAGAACATTCAGCCTTGGTAAGAGTTGGATCGCCCTTAAGGATAACCGTTTTATTACCCTTCATAAATGCTACTGATTGTGATGGCCAATGAACCCCCATAAAACCCGTCGAACATAACCAGGGCATTCCCAATATTACGTCCATGGTACCCAGTTCAATAGCTAAGAAGTCTGCTCGAATGATCAATTCTGGAAGTTCGATTTCCAACTTCTTACATATTCCACAGCCCACCACCTTCGATCCATCCCCAATTGTAACTCCAAATTTAGTTTTATTGCTTGATACCACCCTCCCGTGTATGAAGTTATGAGTTGCTCCACTGTCTATCAATAGGATTACCTTTTTTCCTTTAATTTTTCCCCGCAACTTGATGGTCCCTTTTACGTGAAACCCATCCAGTGTCCTCAACATAATATTCGACTCCTCAGTAATTTCCAAATTTGTCAGTTCCACTGTTTTCGTCGTTTCTAATTCTGGCGTTATATCCTCACAGTCATCCTCATCATTTGAGATGAAAAGCATCAGTTCTCTATTCTCCTTCAGTTTGCATTTGTGTTGGTGTGACCATTTTTCATTACACCAGAAGCACAACCCTTTGTCGAGCCTTGCCCTAAATTCCATGTCCGACAGCCGTTTAGCCGGAGGATCCTTCTTTTGAAAGTTCCCGCGAATGGGAATAGTTATGTATCGCATGGGTCTATCTGGATCTTTAGTCGCATTCTTTTCTATGGCAGCTTGACCTAATTTAATCTAATGGGCTTCCTTTTTACTCGGCCCATGGGCCACCCATTCTTTTAGGGCTAATTTTAGGGCTATATTCCTATCATTAACCAACTGTGCCTCTTTCATTCCTTCCTCTAAATTTCTGGGATGACGGCTTAGTACTTCTGCCTGCAGCTTCGGTTCCAGCCCGTGATGAAGGCATCCATGAGCACGCTTTCAGCCATTTCCGGTAGAGGTGCGGAGTAGTTCAGAAACTTCTTCACATATTCCGAATAGGTCCTTTCTTGTTGTATTCTGATCAATCTTGCTCCCAAAGTACCCTCTCTCGCCGTTTTAAAATGCTCGAACATTCTTGTTTTCAAGTCTTCCCATGATAGCACATTCTTCCTCTGGTTGCTCCATCTGAACCAGTTCACTTCGTCTTGGCCAAAACTTACCACAACTACCTTGATCTTCTCTGCATCCGTGAGCTCATTGATTTCGAAATAATGTTCCGCGTGATATACCCACGTCTCCGGGTTTGATCCAGAAAAAACGGGCATCTCTAATTTCTTATATTTTCCGCGATCACTAGAACTAACTCCTGTCGTGGCTATAACATTCGTCTCTTCCATTTTTCCTTTTAACTTGTATTTGGATCCATCCGAAATGCCCGAGTCTTCCTTCTTCCTACTCGAGTTGCTCTCCTTCATATCCTCTACTAATCTCTCCACACTGCCTTTGAGAGCCAAAATCATCTCCTTAATACCTGACATTTCCCTCTCCTGATTCTCCATCCTTTCTTCTAATATTTTATGTGTCATAGATCTTGTTCTTGCCAGGATGTTAAGGCTCTGATACCAATTTGTTAAGTACCTTCACCTAAAAATCAGTAAAATACCCAATATGCCAGAATAATACACCAACACAAGGAAAAACAGAGGCAGCACTCTGTATACTATATTAATATAATGCAAAGAAGTCCATCAATACATAAAACTTGCAAACTAACAGAACCAAGAAATAAAGAATAAAATCCAGCACCTTAGAGAAGGTTGGCAACTTCTCCTATAAAAAGCTACAGCAGCTTTTCACCAAAATAAAACCTACCTTTGCTAATCCCTAAACATTCCTTATTTATAACAACTTCTTAGTGGGCTGTCAGGATGCCAATTTGTCCTCTCCCAATATAATTTCCTTCTTACCCCTTCTTTTGTAAGTGTGAAATATAGGAGGCCTAACAAGGAGATATCTTAGGTAGGTAACTACCAATATCAAGACTTTGAATATATTTTATTTCGAAATACTTTTATAGTCACACAAAAATTTGTGCATTTCTCATGAACTTCATTTGGAGTTTTTTGTTTTTAAACAGTATCTGATATAAATTTTGATGTGTTATATGGATGTAGATTGAGAAAAATGCTACAAGAGCAGAGTGAAACAAGCATATGCCGTGAGAAGATTGTTAAGATCTTAGAAGAGCTCCATGCCCAAGCTGAAGTAGCTTTGTGTTTTGTATGTATAAAACATTGATTAGTGAAACCCTAAATCTCTTATTAATTTGATCCTTTGATGTAATTTATCATAATTTAAGATTCAAACTTTTTTTGGTGGATTATATATGTTTAAACAAGTCAAACTATACTCAAGTTAATACATCCTACAAGTGTGTATATGGGGTATATACCCACATAGTGGAAATCTGGTATAATGTAGATCACAAAAATGGCAACTGAAAAATTTTAATTGATTATTATTATAATTATAATTAATTTGCAAGTGATTTTATATACGATGCTCAAATTCATTTACTTTAAAATTGTCACCTGTCACTTCTAAAATTAGAGTAAAATATACTTTTAGCCATAAAAAAAATGTTTAAATATTAAATTTTTATATCTTCAAAAAATAGATTTGAAGGATTAAACATGTTTTATAGTGATTTTAATCATTTTAAAATAACTTTCAAGCATATCTTTAATCGTTTGTTGTGCATTATTTAAAATTTAAAAACCATAATTACAATGAAATAAATTGATTAATGAGTTTCTTTTTTTAAATGCTATATTTGTGACTATTTTTCGAGGATTTGTATCGGGAGTTTTTTCCCCTTGTTTTTAGTACGATTAGAGTATAAAGTTTTGGTTTTGACTAATGAATTATTATATGTCAACTACCTCAAATAATTAAAAATATCAGTGTTGATATCAATATCATAAGTACAATTTTATGAATATATTGTCTTTCAAAGTCATAACACAGAGATCTTGTTATGATATATTTTCATATTTGGATTAATAAATGATAATTATGGATACTTATCTAAGATATTGAAAATTTTTAATATCAATATTCAATCCTCCATTTACGGATATATCTCTATTTTAGGGGGGAAAAAATAAAATAAAATAAAATAAAAATTGATCTAGGGGAATTTTGTTTTAGTTAATTAATTGTTCAGCAAAATATATTTACCAATAAATATTATGGATGGTGGCATATATGACAAAATTATCTAAATTAATTTGCTTTGTTGTCGAGGGTAGGTTTTTCTAGTGTCAAGTCATGTTTAACTCAAGAGAATCCATTACATCGTTAATTCCTTCTTACCATAAGTTGACATCTACTTAGGATATAGTTTCGTTTAGATCTTTAGGATCTTCTTCTACATTGTAGGTTTTGAAGTCATCTTCTAAGTCTTTAATTGTACGAATTCTTTTGCTTCTTCTAGGCTCTGGGTCTACTTCCTCATTTGAACTCTGATTCCTAACTAAAGATAGACTACTAGAACTCGAGCCCTCACTAGTTAAACTTCTAGACCTCGAGCCCCGACTATTTTTTATTTGAAGAAAAATCTATTATCAAAGAAGTCAACATAATTTGATTCTATAATCATTTGATTTACTAGATCATAGAATCTATAGGCTTTACTATTTACTACATATCCCATAATTATAGAAATATTCATGGTCTCTACTGGTAAGCTTCCTTCTTTTAGGCTAGATATCCCAAAGTTCTGAAATATGATAAGTTTGGTTTCTTATTCTTAAAGTCTTCTAGGGTGAAGTTGTGTTTGTATATTTTGGCATTCTATTAAGAATATAACACACAATTTAAATAATTTCATCCCACCAATATGGTAAAACTCCTTAATTAAGTAAAATAGCAACTACTAATTCAGATGGAGTTATATTTTTTTTCTTTCGGCTTTACCTCTCATTTAAGAAGAATATGGTTGTTGTCTTTTCAGTTCCTTTATCACTATGAAGTCTCTTAATATTTCGATTAAACTGATTTTCTATTTCAACTACAAACAATTTAAACATGTCAAATGTATCACATTTGTTTTTCAACAAATCTATAAAAGTGTAATCAGAACAATTATCAATAAAAGTAATAAAATATCTTTTACTATTCTTAGTCAAGATACCATCAAATTCATATATGTCTGAATGAATTAAACCTAGATGCTCAGATTTCCTAATTACTGATTTATGTGATGTCTTAGTTATTTTAGCTTGACTATAATACTCACATCTATCAAAATCCTTCATGGATAATATAGTAATCATTCCAACCTACCCATGTTACATTCTATTTATTAACATAACGAAGTCTAGCATGCCAAACATTAAAAGAACACAACATATAAGCAGGAGACTTAATTTTATTCCTTTCAAATTTAAGTTTGAACATTCCATTAGTTGTCTATCTCTTCCCCATAAAAACATTATTTTTAATGATTGTAAATAATTCAGCTCCTATAGGCTGATTGAAGCCAACCTTGTTAAGGAGATAACCCGAGATCAGTTTCTTCCTTACCTTTGGAGTGTGCAGAACTTTCTTCAGAATGACGACCTTGCTAGGGGTAAAATTCAATTCCACTTTGTTGATTCTAGCAACCTTCATTGTGGTGATCCCCCAGTAGTATATTTATATACTTGGTTTCATTATAAGTTTTAAATAAACTAGGGTCATGACAGACATGGCGTATAGCGCCAATGTCTAGCCATCACCTTTTAGAACCCCCAATCACATTTATTTTTGTGATCATGCCACACAGTTCCTCTTTAGTTAGGTTCGTCTGCATAACAAGACGATTCCTATTTCTACAATTTCAAGCTAAGTGACCAAACTTATTACAATTATAGTAGAGAAATTGTATCATTCCTCATGATTGGGGTTTCTAATTCTTTAGATTTTTCTGTTTGTCAGATCCACCATTTTGAACCTTCGTCTTGTTTCTTTTTTACTTTAATCATGGTTTTAGAAAAACAGTGGAAGTCTTTCTTTGTAGGATGTTTATCTCCTCTTTCTGGTCTTTCTTTTGGACTTCCTCCTCAATCCCCAAGCATTATCAGACTTTCCAAAGAGAACTTTTTAACTTTTTGCCTTAGAGTTTTTTGAAATCTTTCTACATAGCAGGTAACTTATCAATAATAATTGAAACTTGAAATTATTGATTTAGATTTATACATTCATTCGTGATTTCATGAGCAATAATCTTTTGCAATTCATGGAATTGGATCTCCATAGATATTTCGTCTGTCATTTGATACTTTAGAAAGCGGCTCGCACCATACATTTTTGAACCTACGACCTCCACATATTTTTTTTTCTGTCATTTGATATAACAGCCAACTCGATCAAAATTGCACTAAAACCGATCGAATATCAACACCTTCGAATTTTGCTGGAAAAAAAAGAAACAAACGAGGACGAAAACAAAGAGGGAGAACAGAAGAACAAAGATGAGAGTGTTTTTTATCCATCTAAAATGTGGAGAGGAGCCTTTTTATTGGTTGGGATCACCAAGGTTCACAAAAACCAAAACCACTCAAGGTCAGAAATAGTTTTGGTTAATGAAATAAATATGGAATTAAATAAAATACAAATTTAAGAAAATAGAAAACAGATATATTTTATTTAATAAAAGACAGCTGGACTTTGAAGAAAAATAGAAAACTATTTCAAATAAATGAAATTTTAATAAAAAAAAATTATATTATTACTTTATTCCTCGTCTGATTGAACGGAAGACGGCGACGGAGCACACATGTGAAAATATCATCAAATCTGCATTTTTCTTATCTTCTTACCCCTTAAAACATAGTTACCCGTTGAGGTGACATATTTTAAAAGAGGTGGATTAGTATACTAATTTCATATTATATTTTAGCTTTTTAAAATTATATTTTCTAACTTTATGCTTCCCCAGTTTTTCTCTCCTTCTTTGGGGTTGTAATCGTTATGCCTTTCTATCTTCATATTTTTATGGTATTGATATAAAAATATGCTCTTTATTATAAATAACATGTAAATATCAATTTATCACTGATAGACTATTATTATGAAGAAGAAATTGAAATAGCAAGAATTTTTTTTTTGAAAAAAAAAAAAACTTTCTTGTATCTGCAATATTTTTATAATATTTGTTAGGTTATTTATTCAATTTTAATTGCTTCACTTGTCATGTTGGCATTAACAAATTCAAACTTAAACTTTCTTTAAAAGAATATTCAAACTAATTGTAGTCCTTATGCTTTATTTTTCTTCAAATAATAAATTTAGACACAAAAATGTTATAATATGCAAAGCAAGGATCATGACATATCAAAACAAAAGAAAGAATTGGATTTTTGTGCAAATACTTTTAAAATGAAGGTCTATTAGCAATTAAATATAGAATAGAGAATGTTTGACAATGTAGGAAAAATAAGAGTAAATTATATTTGGTTGTAATTATTTATATTTAGATTATTTAGTATAAATTAATGTGTGGATGTGAGAACCTTCTATATGGTCTCCCATATCTGCCTACCTTTAATATTTTATATAATTATTGATTGGTTGGAACCTTCTAATATTTTATAAACCTAATGTCAATTAAATTTATTTATTTAAATACTATACTTTTAATTTAATTTTCTTTTCCTATGCTTTCCAAATGATTAGGGGTTGTCCTTGTGCTTTTCAAACTACCCATATAATTAAAGTAATAGCTACTCTGTTCAAATTGTTCCATTTAAATTATTTCAAAGATAATATATAACAAAATACCACAATTTATTCGTAACGATCCAACTTTTCAAACTTAAGTTAAGGTCATTATTCTAGTAACAACAACATTTAAAATCAATAAGACTTCAGCTAGATAGTGTTTAAAATAAGAAAATAAATAGATGAATTTGATGAATAATAGATAATAAAAATCTAACTTAAGGTCCCCTATTTAAAACCATAAAAGAAAATAAATGTTCAAATGCTTAAACTTCAAAAGCAATCTAAAATCATGAAAATATAAAAGAAGAGTGGAAGCAAAGGTCTAGTCTTAAATGATACAGTCACGGGTCCCTCTTGTCACTCACCAGCTTATCTTTATCTCCACTTTAAAATTTAAAACAAAATAAAGAATGACTATTAATTATATTCAGTAAGTAACCCACCACTGAGCCCACTAGGTAAACCTGTTCATCTTCCTATCAAAGCATCATGTAACATAGCAATCTTAATGATCTAGTAGGAACACACATCAATCATAAGTGGACCCGCGAGTTCACATATTAGTCATAACAGTCATAGTTAGTGGTGATCCCATTGAGACAACATAACATATTAGAGGTTGTACACAACTCAATAAAAAATTTACCACACCATCAGTCCAACAAGGCATACAACATGCAAAATCCATAATATGTCATAAACATATCCTCACTTTAAACAAAAACAAAAAAACAAAAACAAAAAATTAGTTGAAGGTGTGGAAGTAGTGTCTACTGACTCTATTTTAAAAAACAAAAACAAAATAGTTTTCAAACGAGGATTTAGTATTTCACATATTTTTCAAATTGTAGTTAACTAGGTTTTGTTAGATAATCATTTGAATTTTTGGTTGCGTTAATAATTATTTTAGCAAAAGTGTATCACGCATATGTCATATTTTTAAAATATTTTTGTTTGGTTCCTACATTTGTGTATAACATATTGATCGAATATATTGTAATTCATGTATCGTTTGTTTTAATTAAGTGTAATTTGGAATACCAGTGATTGATTCAAACCTACCAAAATTCTTGAGTAAAGTAGTCGAATTATTGAAATACAATGTATTTTTATCCGTCATGAAATTGCAATCTAACGGCTTCAAGATAGAAAGGGGTCGAATTTTTCTACTGTTTTGATATTTGAATTGATGGTTTTTCATTACATTTGATTTCTTTTAACCACTCTTCGAAAATATTTGATTTAGTCACTTTTCAAAAACAAAAATTTTTTTATTTAACCACATTTCTTATCATTTTGATTTTAATTTATAATAGATCTTTATATTTTATATTATTTTAATAATTTTTTATTATTTGAATTTCATATTAATATATTTTGATTTGTTATCACCTTTTATCTCAAAACATATTATTATATCAATTTAAATTATTTGAAATATACATTGTGTTTTATCTCAATAAAAGTGTAAGTGATATATGAACAAATTCCATTTTGATATTTGAGAGCTTGTTTGATAACGTTCTTATTTCTTGTTTCTTGTTCCTGTTTCTCATTTTTTTTTTTTAAGAAACAGACTTCTTTGATAACTGTTCCGTTTCTTGTTCCTAAGAATTTGAGAAACATTTCTTAAAAATTGGTCAAATTTAAGAAACAACAAAAAATGGTTTCTCTTATTTCTATTTATATTTTACTATTCCTCTAAATAATGAATTTGAGTTTTTATGTATTGGTATTACGCAACCATAATATTTGTCTTTCTTTTGCAAGTTATGCGTTCGGATCTCACTCAAAGCAATGTTTTTTATTTTTATTTATTTGAAGAATTTGTTTCACTGCATTTCTTTATATATTTCTTTATATAATTTATAGTTGTCATCGAGACATTCTTGTATTAGATGACGTAATCTTTTCGATAAAATATTTTTTATGTTTAATGTACAACACACACACATAGTATTGTTGCAAAAAAAAAAAAACAAGAAACAAGAAATAAGAAATAGTTATCAAACAAATTTATATTTCTGTTTATTTTTCTCAATGTACAAGAAATAAGAATAGTTATTAAATATAACCATGTTTCTTGTTCTCCAAAGAGAAGAAACAGGGAACGAAAAACAAGAAACAAGAAGCGAGGACGTTATGAAACGGAATCATTCCCAAAAGCAACTAAACACGATTAAAGTGGAGAAACTTGCTATGTTTAACCTAAAAAAGTTTCACCCCTACGAAAACTAACATACTTCAAAAAACTACTTTTTCTGACATTTTTGTTACCTTTTAGAAGTATTACATGGTGAAAATATCATCAAGTGTCTATCATTTTACTTTTTCTAATACAAGGTTTTAACCCCAATTTCAATTCTAATACACTCTAAAGTGGGTATGAAAAGTCATATATTAGAAAAATATAAAATTTAAGACACTTGAATGGTAGACAAAATGGTATTTTCAACTTAAAATCTCAAAGAATAAGAAAGACATTAAAAAAAATAAAAACTTTTTTTTAGATTAAAAGTAATAATCTCTCTAAATATTGCACCCTCATGAGTCCTTACACTTGCAAACACAGATTTGATTACCCTTAATTATTTCATATATTTTATTTTAGTTTTCTTCTCCATATTTTATCATTTTTTGACTTTGACATATGAACATTGCTCTTCATTACTAAAATTCAACCAATAACAAAACACACAATAATAACAATTAAACAAATTATCTTACAAGTATAATATATAATGAGAGAATTATTTTAAATGACAAAAAATTAAAAAATATTTACAAATATAACAAAATATCACAATTTATTTGTGATTGACTAAAATAAACTACTATTTGTGTCTATCATGATACCAACACAAATAATTTTGGTCTATCGTAGTCCATCGTAGATATCATATGATATTTCGCGTTACATAATAATTTTGTACCCATTTCTTTAAATTATTTTGCTAGGTTCACACGTAGGGGCCATGAACCAAAAAATACTCCTACCCATCCCTATTCTATTCTCAAGCTGTTGAAATGTCTTTGTGCTCCCTCAAACAACTTTGCTTTATTTATTCTTTGAATTATTTTTTAACGTTTAAAACTTATCATAAACCCAACATTGGTACCTTCCTATGATAAATTATTTATTAATTTATTCATGAATAAGATTTTTTATGTTATTATAATCCATCTGTTACATTTATCATATAATCCATCATAAGCATCCGTATTCAGAATTTCTTGTTAAGCAACGCATTTTTAATTCAATATATGAAGAGAAGGATTGACCTCAGATCTCTTGAATGAGATTAGATGTCTAAACTTGTTGAACTATGCTGAGATTGACATCATCGATACGTTCGCACGATTTGGTATTTTTCTAAAATGTGAAAGGAGTTAAAAAGGTGGTGTAGAGTCTGTCTCTTCTTCAAGTCTTCATGAATATTTGTTCCAATCAAAACTTGAAGAATGAGTGGGGTTGGAACTTTGTTGATTTGAGTTTTTGACTCAAAGAAAAAGACTTGGAATTAGAGGCAATTTGTTCTTGAAACTCTTTTGTGGATGTTGGCCAAAGTTTCAACAGTATAGGGTCATCAATCTAATTAGCTAAGGGGTTGTTCAATATCCATTTACACTCTCCACACGTACTATCGACTACAAGTTTCTTTGATTTATTATTTTTAACTAATGTTTTTGAAATGCAAGCCGAATTTTGAATACGATAAAAAAGTTGTTTTTGTTTTTAAATTTTATTATGAATTCAAGTAGTTACTTTGGAAATAATGAAAAATTATCGTTAGAAACAAACACAATTATTAAAAATTAAAAACAATTAACTCTTGATTTGCATATTTGTTTTTTTCGTTGGGTAATCTGAGTGTAAGGATAGTTGATAAGACATCGATTATCATTCTATATATAACAATTAGGCTGAAACATAATGACATAGTTTATCAAAATTAACTAAAATCCAACTCTTGAAGTTTTTTTTTTTAAGTATATCGCTGATAAGGGGTCTATTCATCTCTGACGAACTTTACTGTATTTACAATTCTTTAAACATATTAAACTTGCAATTTTACTTAAAATATAATGGGTATGTATTCTATTAGTCAAATAAATCAGCTAAGAAAAATCTTGTGATAAGTGGCTATAAGATGAAAGAGTTATAATAGAAATGACCAAAATGATTGCTTTTTAAAATGCTTGTAAAGAAATTTAGATATTTTGAAAATAGCTGTTTTCTTAATCTTTTTTTTTTTAACTAGAAAATATAATAACATTTTGAAAAATTTAAACTTGGATGGAATAAATTTTAAAGCTGAAAAATTAATTTAGGGTAATTGGGATTAAAGAGATTCTAATCATAGAACTCAGCTTCTATTACATTCTTATTGAGTTACACTCACTTAATCAATCCTATTTTATCAACTGCTATATTATCAATCCAATTAACAAAAGTTATCAAAATTTGGCCTTTAAAATTCTCAGCATCACATTTGTTGCACCAAAAATAAATAAAATATGAATCTAAGCCATAATTTGATTGGATCGAACAGCTTATGTTCTTAGCCATCAAAATTGATAATGAATAAAAAAGGGAACATATTAGTTGAAAGAGAAGATATATTCTATCAATTAGCTTAAAGAAGAGGAACCCTGGAGGACACAGGGCATACATATATATATTAAAGAACCAAAAAAAAAAAAAACAAAACAAAACAAAAACAAAAACATAAAGAAAAAAAAAAGAAATCATTTTTGTTGAAAAACTGGAAGGGAATTTACAAACGTTGTAAAATTAATGCCTTCATTTCCATAACTTTATATACCTATGCCTTCTGCTTTAACTTTGTTTGAGTGCATGCCAGAGAGCATCCTCTTCTTCATTCATCTCGTTCATGGTATTTGGGATAAATCCATGACCAGCAACCTCCATTCGCACGCCTGTAATTAAATTTTGATTCATAACAATGAAGATCAATCCAGTTTATAGCGAAAAGTCAAGACCCAGAACAATGCAGAGTAGAGATGATTCTATTGAATGGTGAAATTGTGTGTTCTTCATTTCAGAGAGAAAATCATTATCATTAACTCATCCGATTCTCCTATGTTCCTACAGGATGGGGAGCTTGAGAATCTTTCACTACTAAAAATGGTGATGATTCTCTTTTATTGAAGATTTGCGTGTTCTTCATTTCAGAGAAAACCCATTCCTGTTCTTCCCAAAATTCTTAGGATACTAGTGCATGAAACAGCTTGAGAAATTATACTACCCAAACTGATGCCCTATTTAATGGTGAATTTGGTTGTTTTTCAGAGAAAATTCATTCATGTTATGCAATTTAACTCAGCCAGTTCTTAGAATTACTAGTGCATAAAACAGCTTCAGATACTCTACTACCCAAAATGGTAGAGGTACTGAATTCGCAAGTTCTTCATTTCAGTAAAAACCCGTTCATGTTCAACTCACCAAAATCTTATGATACTATATAAAGCCTTGAAAATGACCCAAAATAGAAACGGTTCTGTTCAGTGGTGATTTTCTCTGTTTTTCATATCAACACAGAAGATCAAACACTCACATTCATATCTCAAGTTAAAAAGTAGAGTGAATCAAAGAAACAATTAATTGATAGTTATGGTGTTACTGTTACCTGCCAGTGGATTTTGTTCTATTCTTGTTGCTGCCATTACTGCCATTGCTGCTACTACTGCTACTGCTCTTGATGCTTCCATTGTTAACATTAGAACCATAAGAAACGCTTTCACTCTCAGTTGAAACTGAAAGTCTTCTCTTCCACCAATCCTTTTCCACCAACTGAGGAGGTTTAGGCGAAACTTTAGCACTCATATTCAAACTAGAATCATTCTTCTTCTTCTTCCTCGTCGTCGTTCCAATCGATTTCGGAAACCCCATTTTCAGATACAAACCTTCATTCTCCATACTACTCCTACCAATCAAAGCCCTAGTTTCCTTCTTGGATTTCCGATTCTCCCGCGAAAAAACCTCCCGATTGCCACTAAGATTAGAATCCCTCTCATCCACTCCAGTGTCTTCTCGTTGCCCTAAAACCATCGGCTGCTCCACCAAATCTCTCAACGACAACTCGTAACACGACTCCGGCATATTATTCACAATTTCCATAAGCTCCTTCTGTCCGGTAGCGATAGCGAGAGCCTTGGACGGCGGAGACAGGGTGTGGTAATTGGATCGGTAAAACTGCGGGCTGCGTTGAGGACTACTTAAGCGAAACCCATGTTGGAGGTGATGATCATCCCTGAGATGAATCTGCTTACCATTCCAACTCCTGAAGATATCGTGATTGAGAGCGGGTCTGGAGGACCTGGTTGGAGAAGGAGAAGAGAATTCCATGGTGGCATTCAAAGCCCTAAAATCAGGGGATTCAGTAGGGCTTGAGAGAAGCTTGCGGGTGGAGCCGATCATGATGGATTGGGAATGGAAAAGAAGAGAGAAAGAGAGAAAGAGAGAGAGAGATTGAAGGTGAAGAAAAAATGGAGGTTGCGTTATGATTATGGCAGTGGAAGAAGAAGAAGGATTGAAGAAAGCAGAGTCATTATCATGGGCGACTCTTTGTGGGTCTTTTTTTCTCTTCTTCTTCTTTTTTTTAAATTGCAAATTCCAAAATTAGAATTTAAGACTTTAGTATTCTCCTTGTATTTCTCATTTTCAATATGTTTTTTATAATGAAAAATAATTTTAAATACACGTAAAATTGCTTAAAATACTTAAAAAAAATATCGAACGACACAAATAAATAATATTAATATTAAGTGATATAATATTAAATTCATTTCAACTCACAATGGTATCAAAGCATATCGTCTAGAGAGGCTATTTCATAACTCTTCTAAATTCTAACTTTCTTTGGCTTCATTTAGGATTGCATTTAGCTTTTAGTTTCACCTGTCTTCTAATTTCTTAACCATTTAAATAAATATATTATAATAATATTTTTGATATATTTTCAAAATTTTAATTGATCCATTTGTTATGACAATTATTTGTCAACAAAATTGTTTAAAACGCAAATCATAATTTTCTTAACAAAATATATATTATGATAAAATATGATTTAATTATAAATGTGAAAATAATTAAAAATAACAAGTCCACTTTGCCCCATGTAATTTAATTATTTTATTTGCTTCTGTGAGTTTTCAAAAAGCAAAAAACTTTAATTATTTTAAAATCCTAAAATATCAGAAAGGTTAAATTTACAATTTAAATATATTTGTATTTTGTATTTGATTTTGTGTCACTTTCTGAAGAAAGAAAAGTGGGGATTTTGGAATGGGGGTCAGAAAGTCTTGGGCATTCTAGAAGAAGACGTGGATGAGGTGGAATTTTTAAATTTAATTTCTTAGGATGACGTGGTTTTATATTATTGGTTCTACTCTGTTCCGTTTTTTGACTTTTGAGTTCTTTTGTTTTTTCTATAAAATTAAAAAAAAAAAAAAAAAACTCTTATTTTATAGTTTCAAAAATGTGTAGAAGATGATTACGAAAATGTTCATGCAACAATGAGAGAGATATGAATCATTTAATATTTACGATTCATTCATTATCCTTTCCCTAAACTACAAAACGAATCTACTTATAAGATTTTTTTTTTTTTTAATCTTTTTTATTTGTCATAATTTATAATTTTTATTACAACGGTTTCTATATATAATAAATAAAGTAAAATATTTTTAAATATAACCAAATATTATATTCATACAGTAATAATTGATAAAAGACAGTAGTCTATCAATATCTAATTATGATACTTTAAATTTTACTATATTTATAAATAATTTTAAGAGTTTTATCGTTTCTCATTCAATAAAGACAATTTTTCTTTTTATCGTTAACGTTGACTTAAATCTTATTTATATTATGTTTCAAAATTCTTAGTTATGTTTTCATTTTATTCATTTATTTAATTATTAGTGTTTTCTTCTTTGATTTTTTATAGAGATTTTAGTTCCAAAATAAATCTCTCAATAATGAGTGTTTGAAAAAAAAAAAAAAAGAGGCACTGTCAAATTTTAGTCATGTGGTAACTATTTAGGAGCCGTTTGAGGCGAATATTATGCCAGACTATAATAACCATCTCTAGCTACAGTAAATAATATTTAAAAATCATCAATTAGCTACAGTAAATACTATTTCTGTAACGTCCCTAGTTTAAAAGAGGGACATGAATAAACCAATATCGCATTTGAACGAAATGGATCCTAAAATATGAAAGTAAGGTTAAGAAAGACTTAAAAGAATTCGAAGTTACTACCTATACCAACAAGGTGCACCTTCATTTTCAATGGCTTAATCATAGGAGCTCCAAAGATAAGTGTGCTTGGCTTTAAACAATTTTATGTTGGGTGATCTACTAAGAATTTTTTTAGGTTGCATGTAAGTAAGGACAAAGCATTTTGAAAAGACGTGTTTGTTTGGAAGCACAAGCAAGGATGATGTTGTCAGACCGCAGGGGACTCAGGGGAATTTATTTACTATTTGCTACAGTTTTTACTATTTGATATTCATCATTTTTAATTATTTACCGTATTTACTATTTGATATTCATCATTTTTTATAATCTGTTACAATGTTTACTATTACCTCTAATTTTAAAAAAGGTAGTAGTTGATAATTACTACT
Source organism: Cucumis cinereus (assembly GCA_037974625.1). NCBI lineage: Eukaryota > Viridiplantae > Streptophyta > Magnoliopsida > Cucurbitales > Cucurbitaceae > Cucumis > Cucumis cinereus. The sequence continues at coordinate 3,467,250 of JBBPDJ010000014.1, forward strand.
ACGTGAAACTCACATTTGTTCGTTAGTTTGTTTGTCATTTAAGCTCATTTTTATGTCAAACTTGATTTCGTTGAAATTAACGAGTTAAATAACTTTTATACTATATTAATATACATTGACAAAATATTTTAGAGAAATTCAATCTTTTCATTTCAAGATTGATAATACTTGCAGTACTATACCAGTTGTAACTAACTAGTACTATACTAGTTTAACTACGTTTATTTTACCAATAGTATATTAAATTAAAATGAATTGATAAATTTTTCTAAAAAAAGTTAGTCGAAAAATAGTGAAATTGAATTAGAGTGACAATTACATATATTAAGTTCTCCATGATAAAATATTTTTTTTAAATAATGTTTTTTTAATAAAATATGACAAAAATAGAATGAGTGCGAAAAAAATGTCAAAAATAGTGTAGTGAAGTCGTGTACCTGGTCCACAATTACGCAAAGTCGTGGACGGGGTACACGACTTCGGTATCAACGTGGTATTGTTGACCACTTCCATGTTGGAAGTCGTGGACCCCGTCCACGACTTCCAAAGTAAAAAATAGAAAATTATATATATATATATATAATTAGCCTAAGTTATAGCAATTGTTTATAAATTTTAAAAAATATATTCTAATTAAGGTGTGTGAAATAATAGGTATATATGAAATTTTAAATAATTGAAATTTAAATAATTATTTATATTTAAAATAAAAAAGGAAAAAATCAAATAGAATAACATTTTATGAATTTTTTTAAATAATGTTTTTTTAAATAAAATATGAGGTAGTTATGGAATTTTAAGACAAAAAGATAATTGAGAT
>JBBPDJ010000014.1:3468169-3485270 GCA_037974625.1 Cucumis cinereus
CTATGTATATTATTCCTTAAATAGAGTTATTCATAATTATAACAAATCTAAATTAAATTAAATATAAATCTTGGAAGATTAATCTAGATTTGCTATTAGTTCTTTAATTATTATTATTATTATTTATTTTTGTGAAAGTCGTGGACGGGATCCACGACTTCCTTCATCTATTCAACTCATCCACGCTCCACGTGGGCGTGACTGGACATATGAAAGTCGTGTATGGGTACACGACTTTCATGTACAGTAAAACAACCCTACTTTTGACAATAGTTTGGATAAATACACACTTTTGTTTTTCTTTTCAACTCTACCTCATTTTTGTCATTTTTTTAAAAAAAGTCTATATTCTTAAAATTACTCCATGATAAAAGAAAATAAAGTAAAATAGTAGAGACGTGTGGGTTTTCAACTCAAACTTATGGAGTGATGTGGCATTCAATTATCGATTGGGATCATCATATTCATATGTTTCATATGATGACCAAATGATCTCAGAATTCATTGCTTTTCATATGGGAACAATTCCACAATTTAGACTCTATTATAAATTTTACAAATAATATAAATGTCTCGTTATAATGCTTAGTGTCTTACTATATATCTTAACTATGTGTCACCTATTCTCTCATGATTAGTGTCCATGTAAGCCACATCATGCATATGCATGTCAAATTGCCTATATATAGTAGTTTTTTGTGGCATTTGTGAGACACACACACATTGGTGAGAAACCAAAGAAATGAAATAAAGTGGAGAAATTTGAGAAATTATTATTGTTCCTATTTTCTTATTTTTCTTTTCTTTCTTTTCTTTATTTGTTATTTTATTTTAATATTATATTTCTCGATATTCGTGTTTCCGTTGTGCTTCAGTTTTTACAACACGTTATCAACACAAGATTGGGTCGTCTCCTACGCCGAAAGGAGGTCCTAAAGGTATGGTAAATTTTCTTTTACTTTATTATAATTAATAAGCTTAATGTTATTTTGCATATTTGATGTATATTAAATTCCTCATATAATTATAATATTTTATGATAGTGTTACCATTACAAATCTTGCAAAACTAAAATTTACGGCTCTTCACGTTAACGGTAGCAACTATTTGCATGGGTTCTTGATGCTGAGATGCATCTCGATGTCATGAATCTCGAACATACAATTAAGAGAAAAAATGCAACGACCAATCAAGAAAAGGCGAAAGCCATGATTTTCCTTCGTCATCACATTAATGAGGATTTTAAATCAGAATATTTAACGGTAAAAGATCCTAATATGTGATGGAGTAAATTGAAAGAAAGATATGATAATTTAAAACTAGTTTACCTTCCTCAAGCTCGTTATGATTGGATGCATTTGAGGCTACAAGGTTTTCGATCAGTAAGTGATTACAATTCTGAACTATTTAGATTAGTTCAAATTTGTTGCTATGCGGAGAAAAGATTACTGACGCAAACATGTTAAAAAAAAATTCTCTACTTTTCATATCTCCAATATGCTCCTGCAGCAACAATATCGAGAGAAAGGTTTTAAAAAATATTCTGAACTCATCTCATGTCTTCTTGTTGCCGAACAAAACAACGAGTTGTTGATGAAAAACCATGGATCCCGACCAACTGGAACAACACCATTCCCTGAAGCGAATGTTGTGAATTTTAACCGTGGACGGGGTCGTGGTCGCGGTCGTGGTCGAGGTAGAGACCGTGGCAGAGGAAGAAATAATTATTATTTTCGTGGTGGTCGTTCTAATCATCCAAATTTCAAAAGAACCACACAAAACGATGATCATAAAGGAAAAGCTCCACAAAATAAAAATACAAAATATTATGAAGAAATTTGCTACCTATGTCGTATGACCGGACATTGGACACGTGTTTGTCGTACCTCGAAATACTTAGTTGATTTATATCAACCCTCCATAGAGAAGAAAAAGGAGAAAATGTGGAAGTAAATTGTGCCTATCAAGATAATAATATATTTGATCCATCCAATCTGACTAATTTGGATGTGGTAGATTTCTTTGAATCTTCTGAAGAGATGATCAACACAGCTGATGAAACAACTAGTGTTTCTTTTGATTTTGAAAACATCTAAAATAATGTTGTTGTTATTTTATTATTTAATTTCATGTTTTGCTTTGTTAATATTAACCATTGTACATTCCAAGTGTTTGTTACTTAATGTAGTTATTTTCTTTTAATGAAAAAAGATGCATCATTTTCATACGTTGGGTGATTAAAAAATGAGCAAAGAAAATCTGTGTCTGACAGACAGTGGAACCACACACACAATACTTACAAATAAAAAATATTTTTCCAAATTGACAATGTTGAATGCAAAAGTAAATACAATATCAGGTTCTGCAAACTTGATTGAAGGCTTTGGAAAAGCAGATGTTATTTTGCCTAGATGAACAAAACTAACCATTGAAAATGTATTGTTCTCTAGTCAATCGAAGAGAAATATACTGAGTTCTAAAGATATACGTTGCAATGATTATCATATTGAGGCTGATAGAAAAAATAAGATAGAATATCTTTATACTATCTCTACTGTCTCAAATGAAAAACGTATATTAGAAGAGTTGTCTGCTTTATCTACAGGATTATATTATTAGTCATATACGGGTTGAAACTTATGTGACAATGAACCTGAAGTTCATGAATCCATATATATTTGTTGTTTGGAATGACAAATTAGGACATTTGGGGTCTATAATGATGAGGAGAATTATCGAGAATTTCAATGGACACCCATTAAAGAACTAGAAGTTTTTTCAATCTAATGAATTATCATGTGATGCTTACTCTCAAGGTAAATTAATAGTTAGACCATCACAAACTAAAGTGAAAATTGAATCACCTACATTCTTAGAACGAATTCACGGTGATATATGTGGATCTATTAATCCACCAAGTGGACCATTTAAGTATTTCATGGTCTTAATAGACACATCCAGCAAATGGTCACACATGTGTTTATTATCAAGTCGAAATCTTGCATTTGCAAGATTACTTGCTCTAATAATTAAGTTAAGAGCACAATTTTCTAATTACACAATTAGGAACATTCGATAATTATTGTATGTCAATTTGGAATAAATGTTGAACATCATGTAGCTCATGTTCATACACAAAGTGGTTTAGCAGAATCGTTTATAAAGCGTTTACAATTAATTGCTAGACCATTGTTTATGAGAGCTAAGTTACTTACATCTGTATGCGGACATGCTATTTTGCATGTTGCATCACTTGTATGTATTAGACCAGCAGCTTATCACAAGTACTCACCATTACAATTAGCATATGGCCATGAGTCAAATATTTCTCGTTTGAGAATTTTTGGGTGTGCAGTGTATGTTCCAATAGCTCCACCAAAACGCAGTAAAATGGGTCCTCAAAGGAGGCTAGAAATATATGTTGGATTTGATTCTCCATCAATTATTAAATATCTTGAACCTTTGACGGGTGATATATTTACTGCACGATTTGCTAATTGTCATTTTAATGAGACAAATTTTCCAACATTAGGGGGAGGAATACAGAAGTTGGAAAAAGAAATTATATGGAATGCATCATTATTGTCTCATTTAGATCCTCGTACAAATCAATGTGAACATGAAATTTAAAAAATAATTCATTTGCAAAATATAGCAAATATGTTACCATATGCATTTGTAGATGCAAAGAAAGTAACCAAGTTGCTATACCAGTTGATAATCCAACACAACAAGTAGTATGTTGACCAGTAGGTTCCAAAGATAAAAATCATCGAAAAAGAAAGGAAATCAATAACTCGATTAAGGATACAGATGTATCAGAAGAAATTCAAAATTCAAATCCTGACATGAATATTGAAGAAGATAAAGCAATTGAGGATAATAATGAGATTTCGATAAACTATGTCACAACAAGAAAAAGATGAAATCGAATTGATGTAGTTGATGATAACATTTTTGCCTATAATGTTGCTCGTGATATTATATTTGAAAATGAGAATTCTGAACAAAAATCTGTTGAAGAATGTCGACAGAGAAAAGATTGGTCTTTATGGAAAGAAGCAATTGAGGAAGAATTAAAATCACTTTCAAAATGTCAAGATTTTGGACCCGCAGTTCAAACATCAAAAGGTGTCAAACCTGTGGGATACAAATGGGTATTTGTGAGGAAAAGAAATGAAAATAATGAGATCACAAGATATAAAGCAAGACTAGTTGCACAAGGTTTTTCACAAAGACCTAGTATTTATTATGAGGAGACATATTCTCTGGTGGTGATGCAATCACATTAAGATTTCTAATTGGTCTATCTGTGTATGAAAATCTGGACATGCATCTTATGGATGTAGTCAGAGCATATCTATATGGATCTCTTGATAATGATATTTATATGAAAGTTCCAGAAGGATTTAAAATACCTGAAACATATAAATCAAGTTTCCGAGAACTATATTCAATAAAGTTACAGAGATCACTATATGAATTGAAACAATCAGGACGAATGTGGTACAATTGCCTGAGTGGATATTTGTTGAAAGAAAGATATCAAAATAATCCAATATGTCCATGTGTTTTTATAAAGAAATCACAGTTAGGATTTGTAATTATAATTGTATATGTTGATTATTTAAATATAATTGGAACTTCTGAATAGCTTTCAAAAGCTATAGAATATCTTAAGAAAGAATTCGAGATGAAAGATCTCGGAAAAACAAAATTTTGCCTTGGCTTGCAAATTAAGCATTCAGTAGATGGGATATTTGTTCATCAATCAACTTAAACAAAAAAAAGTTTTGAAAAGATTTTATATGGATAAAGCACATCCATTAAACATTCCAATGCAAGTTTGTTCACTAGATGTGAAAAAAATATATTTCGACCTCGAGATGATAATGAAGATCTTCTTGGTCCAGAAATACCATATCTTAGTGGAATAGATGCACTTATGTATCTTGCTAACAATACAAGACCAGATATTGCATTTTCAGTAAATTTATTAGCTAGATACAATTTCTCTTCAGCAAAAGACATTGGAATGAAATTAAGCATATACTTCGTTATCTCCGAGGAACGATCAATATGAGTTTGTTTATTCAAATAAATCAAATTTTGACTTAGTTGGTTTTGTAAATTCAGGATATTTATCTTATTTACATAAAACTAGATATCAAACAGGTTATCTATTCACATGTGGAGGAACTACTATATCATGGCGATCAGTGAAACAGATCATAACAACCACCTCCTTATATCATGCTGAAATTCTTGCAATACACAAGGCGAGTCGAGAATGTATATGGCTAAGATCAATGACTCAACACATTCGTGTAACATGTGGCTTGTATTCTAGTGAAAATCTTCCGACGATACTATACGAAGACAACACTACATGTATAGCACAAATCAAAGGAGGTTATATTAAATGTGATAGAACAAAGCATATTTCACCTAAGGTTTTCTAGACTCATGATCTTGAAGAAAATGATGACGTCATAGTACAACAAAATTGTTCAAAGGAAAATTTGACGGACTTATTTACAAAATCATTACCTACCGCAACCTTTGAAAAATTGGCGCACAACATTGGAATGCGACGACTCAAAGATCTCACGTGATGTTTTTATGAGGGGGAGTAAATTGTATATATGTAAGTGTCTAAGTTATATGAAATATGTACTCTTTTTCGTTCCTTAGGATTTTTTTTCCATTGGGGTTTTCCCTAGTAAGGTTTTAATGAGGTATATTTCATATAATATAAAGGGGAGTATTATAAATATTACAAATAATATAGATGTCCCATTTTAATGTTTAGTGTCCAAAATGCCAAATGCCATGCATGTGGCATTTTCCCATTACTACATATGTTAACCATGTATCATCTATTCCCTCATGGTTAGTGTCCATATAAGCCACCTCATGCATGCCAAATTGCCTATAAATAGTGACTTATGGTGGCATTTGTGAGACACACACACATTGGTGAGAAACCAATGAAATGAAAGAAAGTGGAGAAATTTGATAAATTATTACTTTTCTTATTTTCTTATTTTTCTTTTCTTATTTTCTTTATTTGTTATTTTATTATAATATTATTTTTTCGATATTCGTGTTTCAGTTGTGCTTCATTTTTCACAACAGACTCTATATTATTTAATAATTTAAGTGAAGTAATATTTAATTTTAGTTTTTTATTTATTAAATTTTTACTTATTTTTCTATTTTTTTAAAATCATGTCTCATTTAGTAGACGAGATGTAACATTTCAAGTTGAGGTAATTTTATTTTTAATTATCTTAAATTAATTAAGTGTTTAAATTGGTTTATTTAAGATTAATTTGTGATGGATGTCAATTAATTTATTTGGGAGTTTAAGGGAAAATGTTGATTTGGTGGAATATGAATTAATAATTATTGATGAGGAAAAATGGTTATTGATGAGGAATAGGAATGATTTGGATTTAGTATAGGCGGAGGGGGGCTCGAGCCCCCCTCAACTTTATGCTCTTTATATAATATATACGTAAAAAACTAAAATAATATCAATATCAGAAGATAGCCTAGTGGTAAAACTACCTCTCAGCCTCCTCTGGACCTAGGTCACCGTCACTCATGCACGCATCTGATTGTGGTCCTTTGTGCAATGCTTCGCGCCACTGACCCATGACGACCAGGTTGCATCACGTTTATTGTCTGTCAAGCTGAATCTGAAGTAGTCTTCCAGATCAGCACCGCTCCTCTACTCTAAGCCACGTCGTCGAGCTCATTTTTCCTTATGTTTTCGTCTGAGCCGAGTCGCGCTGCACATCGAGCTGATAAGAACCAGTCGTCTGTTGCCTGCCATCGGGTTTGTTTCGCCGTCGCTCACCGATTTGGTTAAGGGTGGTGAGTTTGAGTGAGTTTTTTGTTAAGTTTTGGTGGTGTTTGGTTTATGAGTTTTAAATACCCATTAAGAGTTAATTTAAGGTTTGATTTTGAGATTTATTTGGAGGTTGTTCTTTGTTTTGAAGGATTCGTTTGAAGAGTCTTTGGAGAAAATTACTTGACTTCCAACAAGGTCGAAATTGGAATTTCGATGACAATTTGGTAAGCAAATTAGAGAATTAAAGTTGGATTTTAATTGATGTTTTATGGAAATTATTAATTTAATGCGTTATGTTTAGAGTTGATTTTAGAATTAAATTTCAAGCCAACGATTAAACTCTAATTTTGAGATAAGGGATTTACTACCAAATCCTTGACATGAGTAAGGTTGATTATGTATTGCGTTGGATTAAATTGCATTGATAGTATGACTTTTTCGAACTGTGGTTTATTATGGAAATTCTTGAAGCATGATGATTATATAAATTTAATAAGAATGTTGAGTTAATTTTTACATGATAAGTTTATAACTTAATTGGATTGAGATTGATTGAAATAGAATGTTTTCGAACTTATGATAATTGTTAACTTTGGATATTAGGCTAGTAGACCTTGTGTGTAAGGTGTGTCCCTATGGGATGACATTTAAGACTATTTGACTGTATTGACTGGTGTATCCTCGGGTTCCACTAGATTATTATGACACAAGACATGTTCATCTAGTAGGCCTAGTAGTGAGTCTCTTACTGAATATTTTATATACTCATCATTTCTATATTTTATTTTTCAAGCAAAGGTAAAGGCAAGCGGGTGAGTGACTAAACATTTTTATTTAATTGGATTTATTTAAATGCTTGTTTTCTTTAATAATTATATTAGAGGACTCCGACTAAGTTGTTTTAATTCTTTTATTTATTTATTTTAACACTTGATTTTCACCTAAGGTTGTTTTCATTTTTATTTCTTTAATAAAATGATTTAAACATTGCATGGTTTTGAGTTTTAAAATATTATTTTTATTTGAGTAATGACCTTAGCTTAATTTAAAAAGTTGAGTTGTTACTCGAGACGTTTGAATTTCTAGTTAAATTCTAACGACAAAAAATATTATTAAAAATAGTTTCTTTTTAGTTTTAAAGATTTGACTTAAGTTTTTAAAATATCAATATGGGATGATAGCGAAATATAAAAAATTCAAAAGTAAAAGTAATGTTTATAAGCTTAACTTTTAAAAAATTAAACTAAAACACAACTAGTTATCAATCGAGACTTTAAAATTAATATTACAAAATAATAAATTAGGACAATTTCTTTTTTCTAGTCCATAGTTTTGAGTGTATATTCTATTTGGTTCCTAAGTTTCAAAATATTGCACGCTTAGTCTTAATATTTTGAGCTTGATTTCAATTTAGTCTCCATGCTTCAAAATGTTAATAGTTTATCCTTAAAATTTGAGCTTTGACGGAATTTGGTTCCTAGGTTTCAAGATTTACATTTTAACCCAATTTTTCACTGAATGCTCACATTCCATCTTTTGTATTAATGTCTATTAATTAATTTTAAAAAATTAGAATTACTTAAAATTTGCTATTTTTCATCACTGTTAAAACTAAAACTTAAATTCTACTTTATAATTATTTTAAATTAATTAATAAAGACTGGCGCCATTAACTAAAAGCAACTATTTAATGAAAATCAAAGTTAAATAAAACTATAATCTCAAAAGTAAACTAAATTATAACTTTTTGGAACTTACGTGTTAAATTCAAATTCAGAACTTAAAAAACCTAAGATCTAAGTTTTAACTTCAAACTTATTTCCTCTCATTTCTTACAATGATTGGTTTTAATTTTTCTTATGTATCAGGATTGAATTATTAATTAAAATTCAAAATTCAAAATTAAAAAAAAAAACATAAGTTTTTAAACTTTTTTTTAATTTTCAAAATATGACTTGGTTTTTTTAACTATTGAAACAAAGTAAATAACAAAAGAAGAAATTTAGAGGTATAAATAGTGTCGATAAACTTAATTTTAAAACAAAAACAAAAAACAAAATAGTTACCAATCAAGATCTAAGGTTGTGTTTACCCTAGTGAAAACGTAATAGATCAATGAGAATAAACAAAGTTGCCTCATTTGATTATTTTTGTAATTGTTTACTCGTGTTATGCAATTGTACTGACACATGAAATCCACATTCAAATTTGTAATGAAACAATGCAATCTGATTGATGAGTTGAGAGCACTTGATTTCGATTACGCAGGAAAATTACGTCCTATCGTCGTTACCGTTATCGGTATAGTTACCATTACCACTATCATTATTGTTACTGTTATAGTCATAATTTGTTCAATTTTACATATTTACTGTAATCAATAACGATACCAATATCGCTTGACTCTCAGATATAGAGGTAACGGTAACAACAATAGTAAATTTATAAAATTTATAATTGTGGAGTATACACGATAAACAACAATCCAATTACATTTGTGGTTCAAGCTAAATTTATCAATGAAATTTTATTACCATTACATCAATTTTTATTACAGTTTGGCTATACGTGACCTAGATGGGTAAGATTTTGAAATTAAAGAGACAAAAGTATATTTTTTATTCCATAAAACTAAATATGTCGTTGATGTTACCGAGATTACACGACACTCGACAGCATGTGAGCATTGACAATTGCCTCCAAAAATATATTGATTCAAACTACAATGTTCCGAAATTATCTCCAAGAAAAAGTAGACAACTTTCTTTTTTTTTTCTTTTTAAAAAATAAATGCATGACTTTTAATCCTCAATAAGTTTCAACCAACCAACCTATGTAATAAATTTTTGAGAATTTTCACTATATGGCTTATATTACAAACACTTTAGTTTTGTAATTTGTATATTTTTCAAAATTAATTTGGATACTATATAGGGTTTGAAACTAGAAAAATTAGTTAGTATCATCATCGTTATTGTTGATACCAAATTTTAACCAAGTCAATCGTACTTAATCTGTACGACGTAGTAACGATAAATTTGTATTTTGAGAAATAGTGTTCTTCTACTAGTAAAGAGAAAGCTAGACACTAGTGTGGTGTAAATCGCATCTGTTCCGATTCCTAAGCCAAAAAGCTAGAAGAAAGAGGAATTATTGAGTATCGGTTGGAACATTTACCTTCTTTGGGCACCCTTCATTCTTATTTATAAGTTTCTCGTTATTCCTATTCCTTATCCGAGTAGGATTCGTGACCAAACTGGTTATGGCCTTTTAGACTTATACTTGGGCTTGGCTTCGGGGCCGAGCTCGACTAGGTTTGGTCCATTCTTGGACCCGTCTTTATTTTGTCTTCTTTTACTATTCTAACCCTGGTTCCTAAATCCACCTGCAACAATTATTATTATTTAGAAGGCATATACTTGATGTAAAATCAGAAGAAATATTGTCTTAAAACTGAACCTTGGATCGACGTTCCATCCTAAATTGTGTAGCGATGGTCGTTATAAAGAGCATGCTTACACCACTCCATGAAGTGTACAATCTCTAGTGCTTAGCCATACAAAACACTTGTATTGCTCGTTTAAGCATCAAACTATGTGTGTGATTCAAAATTAAACCAGCGTGAGTACTCCTATAAGTTAGCTCGAGTACTTACCCAAAGACGCAAGTGATCACCTCATGAGATTTACACATCACCAAACATAATGAAAACTTAACAAGATTTGGGAAACACAGATTGAACTCAACAATCAAATCCAACATGAGCATATATAGTAATTTCTTCTAATTTCATTTTATTTAAATTTGGAAGCATCATATAATTCAAACATTAAGGCTAGAAATTCAAACATGTCGTCATTTTATCCCAAAGTTGTAAATGCACGTCTCTAAAATGTTCAAACAAAAGAAGTATACATTTTATATTGATCTTTAAAATCTGTGATCTCAACTCTCAAAAAGTTCCTTTTCAAAAAAGCTAAAAATCAATATATATATATATATATATATATAAATATCAAAGTATGTAAAATGACACCACAAGGCAAATTGGTGAATATCCAAATCAATCATACACCATTTATTTTCAAAACCTCCTTTTTTTAGCTTTCTTTTGCTTTCAAATTTGATAGCCTTTTTACCATCCCAATAAATAGCATCTCATTTTTTGTTTAGCCAAAAGTAATTGTTTTATTTTATTCATCAAGTTGTTTTCAATGTTTCATTCACTTTTTTTCCCCTCTTGTCCATGCGTTTTGTCACATTATAATATACTTTTAAATACTTTTTTGGACCTCTTTGGTCTACTTAAATTGAAATTTATAAGTCTCATGTCAATACGATATCAAGCTAGCTTTGTTTTTTAGTAAAGCGAGAATTTGTAGTTAATTTTTTTATTTAAAATAAAATATTATAAGATAAATTTTAATTAAAGTTCGAGGATTAAAATTAAGGTTTATATTTTATTTTTGTTCATGTTTTTTAGTTTTAGTTTAAGTTGACCTTTGGGCTTTTAAAATGTTCAATTTGGTCATCATATATTCAAATTTAGTTTCTTTTAGTCATTGTTTCAAAATATTGATTTTACCCGTTGTACTTATAAAAAGTGGCCTATTTGTTCTTTATTTTCAAAATTCTAACATTAAAAAAAAAACCCCCCTTAATTAATACAACTTTATGTGATGTTTAAGTAAATTTAGGGAAATGAAGTGTCATGCTAAAATTTTTAAAATATGAGATAAAAGATAAAAATGATTGAATCAAAGTAATCATCTCTCAAAAGTACAAAATTCACCAAGATTAACGTATCGATAGTCTAGGAGTTATTACAGTGAGAAGTACTTGATTGAACCAAAATAAATACTTCTCACTATATGTAGGAAAATATAGTGAGAAGTACTAATTATGACTTCGTGTAATGCTATGTTGCATGAGCAATGGCAAGAGATGAGTATTTGAGTGTGTTGCATGAGAAAATGTTGATTTTTCGGATGTGCTTGTAACTTTGTGGTTAGGCTTGTCTATGAATGCTATGAGTAGTTAAATTCTTTGATTTCTAGGTTGTTGGTAGATAATTTTGTAATTAATTTGTATTTGGATTCTATAGTTTAAATCTTCATCAATTACTTTCCGATACCGATATACAATACAACAAATTGTTGTTAATTGGTTGTTGGCGTTTGAGATTGAGTTTCTTATTTCAAAGAGTAGTAGTTCAATTAGATCTGTAATTTCGAACAATTATTTCCTTATGCATGACATAGTTAGAAAAATATAGGGGTTGATGCTTGGGGTGTTGCAATGCTGCAAATCCAATAGCATTACATCTTCAGAGACAGAGTTGGATCGATAAATAACTCTCTTTCTTGTATCTGTTGTCTTTAGTTTCTTCAATGTGCTCTGTGGTTAGGCTTGTCTATCTCTGCCAACCACTCAATTCCCATAATGACGACAAAACTTCTCAGATTCAACACAAACAGAGACACTCTTAAGATTCAATCACATACGGAGAGATGTCAGTCTCTCACCTTTTCACTCGCAACTATACTACCCTTTGCTGGGGTCACAACAAAAACATAAAATCTAATTGTTTTAATTTTAAATTTACTTGGTTCACAAGAGATGTTAAAATAAATGAGTGCGTAGAGTCGGATCAAACAAAATCAAAGTAAAATAACTAAGGATTGGTAATGTACTTGATACCACAACACCCGACTTGTTCTGCTCCACACACTTTATGGCGAACACCTTACCCTGTTGCGTAGCTGTCTTACTCTCTGTAAGTTTCGAGCCTTGACCACCACCAGCAAGCCTACCTCCTTGGGGACTATTGGCAGCAACATGTCCTTTAACACCACAAGAGTAACACACCTTACCGTTTGGCGGGCAATGCCCTTAATGCTTGTTTTTACAACTCTTGCAATGAGGCAGATTGCCACCACCACGAAGCTAACCATCTCGCTCTAGGGTTACTTCCCCTTATCTATTCCAAAGTGCCTGATTCTATAGTTGCTTTGACCGTCATTAATGCTCGAATGTCTAATATTTCAACCAAGTGAATAGTTGTACCATTATTTGTCAGCTTGTGAGTCGCTATTGAAGAGATGAGAGCCCTTGCGCAGCGAAAGATTTAACAAAACCATTACTCAATTTTAATTTGAATAAAAAATACCATATACATTGGCAAAAATTACAGAAACAATTTATTGTAAAATATTAAATGGCTAAGCATGTTTTAACATCAAAATAAATAAATTTACAGAAAAAAAACTGAAACTTTCTTTCGTTGTCGACTCTAAATCTACAAATCATCAAATGTGAGGCACCACAACTTGAAACCTTTCCTATCATCTGGGTAGATGAGGTTTGGTTTGTAGGAATCTTTTTGGGACTTGAAAACTTTTTGGGGAGAAAATTATAGAGAGAGAAAAAGAGGAGCTTTTTTTTCTTCTCTTTTTGTTGTGTAATTAAAACACAACATTTTTTTCTTGTTCTACAAGAAAATAAGGTTAGAGAGAACTGTGGAGTTATGAAGGTAAATCTCATGTTTACCACAGTTATTTAATTTCAATCAAATCAAAACTAAATTAATAATTAATTAAATCACATTTAATTAATATTTCATGAATCTCTCTCACACTTTTTAGTTTTTAATTTAATTAAACTAAACTATTAATTAATTACTAAATTAAATATCTCATATTTAATTTAATTTTTATTTGAATCATATTCAAATATAATATTTCCTCGTAAAATATCGTTTTTGATTTAATTTAATTTAATCAAATTTAATAAAACGGAACTATTAATTAATTCTTAATTAATTAATTACTAAATTAAATATCTTATATCTAATTTAATTCTTGTTTGAATTATATTCAAATGTAATATTCTCTCATAACCTATAGTTTAATGTGAATCATATACACATTTAATTTATAGTTTTAATATCAATATAATTCACATTAAAATAATATTTTAAACTTATTCAAATATTTTAACCTCTCATAACCTAATTTTGAATCACATCCAAAATAAAATTATATTATAAATTTTAATTAAGATATAAACTTTATATTATAATGTAACACCATACATTATATTAATTTCCTAAGTCAATTTGAACATTTCAAATTATATCCAAAATATATTAACATCATCACCCTTTACGAGCTAGAAAGAAAACCTAATCGACCTACATATTAGAAGCTACAACAATATCAGATTAATTGGCTAAACTCATTAACCACATTAATCAATATTCGTTAATTGCGTGTACTCTCATGGATATAGACCAATAACGACAAGTTAGTCCTTCACAAGTGTTCATAACACCAACTGGGTCAAATTACCGTTTTACCCCTAGGTTACTTTTTAGTCCTTAAATATCAATGCTCCCCTAATGAACAACTTATTTATGGTCCAACCAACATGTATAGATGAATGATTAAGTTATTAACCTATTAAACATCATAGTGAAATTGAATAGATCAATGAACATATTTGACACAAACTTAAACGACAACGATGTAGTAACGTTGTATTTAAGCATATAAATTTGGTGTAGGAACAAAAAGACTGACTTGGAATGTGGTTGTTGAATATTATTCTTTTAAAAGCACTTCTGTTTTTCCTTTTAAAAACGTAGCTTTTACGATTAGAAATGGTGTTGGCAATTAAAAGGGACTATTTGTTTGGTGCCTAAAATTAAGGTCACATGCAAATATATAAAGTTATTGATGTCCATCTCGCTTTTGGAGTTATTGGTAGTCACTTCATTATATATATATATATATATACACATATTTGTGGAATTGTTTTTCCTTTTTCCCTTTTTTTCTGCCTTTCACTTTACCCAAGAGGGGTTTTCATAAACATTGTTTCATATTAAATTACATTGATTCCATAGTAATTTGGTTTTTAGTTTCATGAACTTAGACTTATTTTTTTTCTTTTTTTTTTCTAATATTAGTAGAAATCAAAGTAGATATCAAAAGCAAGAATCATAGAGATGAAAATGATGTTTTTAGACTTAATGTTCACAAACTAAAAGTTCAAAACTAAATTCCTATTTGGTAATCATTTTATTTTTTAAAATCAAGCATGTAAACACTACTTCTACCTCCAACTTTCTTCGTTTGTTATATACATTTTATCAATTGTTTAAAAAACCAAGCCAAATTCTGAAATTTAAAAAGTTGTTTTTGTTTTTGAAATTTGGCTAAGAATTTAATCATTGTACTTAAGAAAGAAAGATGCAAATTATTATAAGACATTGGTGAGAAAATAACTATAGTTTTCAAAAATTAAAAACAAAAAATTGAAATGGTTAACAAACAGGACCTGAAAGTTAATCAAATAAGACTTTCTTTCTAAGTTAAAGTCTCGTTGTTGATCTATAAACATTTAAAAAATAACAAATAAATCTATAAACTTTCGATACGATGTTCAATAGAGTCTTGATCTATTCCGTATTTAAATATTTCTAGATTTA
This sequence comes from Cucumis cinereus, assembly GCA_037974625.1. Lineage (NCBI taxonomy): Eukaryota > Viridiplantae > Streptophyta > Magnoliopsida > Cucurbitales > Cucurbitaceae > Cucumis > Cucumis cinereus. The sequence goes on from JBBPDJ010000014.1 coordinate 3,483,520, forward strand.
TTGGAGCAAAAATGAAAAAAGGAGAGTTAAATTTAGTGTTTTATTAGACATAAAATTTAATAGTATATTTTAATACATTGAATGATTTTTTAAAAATTAATGTTAAGAAAATATGAAGCACAAAATTGAAATTTCATTCATATAAAGTATGATTTCAAAGTTTAAGTAGTTATGAGACGCAAAATTCAAAATTGAAAGTTAAAAAATGTATTAAATATATTTTAATTTATGAATTTAATAGACAGATTATCTTAATTAATGTTTAATGGCAAAGATTGTAATTTAACCTTGTTTTTATTTGTCAATGTATTTGTGGTGTTGGTATCACCCACCAATTTCTCACACCAAACAAAGTTGCTACATTTGATTAACTTTATCCTTCTTTTTTTTTTTCCATTTCTTTTTCACTTTTGGTATTTTCTTCTAATGTAAGTCTATTTAATATAGATATTCTTTTTTATGTATTTTTTTTCTTTTTTTTTTTAAAAAAAATATAGAGAAGTAGTTTTTTTCTTTTCAAAATGAAATTTTCTTGTCGGTTGAAATTTCAAAACTATTTGGTGGTTGAGTTGTGTACTTGTTGTAAATTAAAAAAAAAAAAAGAAAAAAAAGAAACTAGACTTTATAAACTTAAAACAAAATTATTGTCACATAAAGCGTATTTGGTGGTTGAGTTGTGTACTTGTATCATTTGAATCACGTCCATTACAATTTGGATAAATTTTAAAGATCGATGTCATAAAAATGTTGAAGTCTAAATTTTATAAAAATGTAGATGAAAAAGTCGATGTTAATAAATACTTTAATCAAAACGAGCATTGCTCAAATGACATAGTGCCCATATTATCATTCTCGAAGTCAGAGGTTCGATTTTTCTACCTTAAACTTTAATCCAATACCTTTGCAAAATATGTTAGAACTGGTGTCCTAAATCTCATGGCTTGTAGTTTAATTAAACACAAACTATTTATTTTATAAAATCAAAGGTATTTTATTTAACATTTAAACAACATTAATTCAATCCGATAAACTAAGATCCAAGGTTATTTCATGTTACTTAATCAGTATGTGGTTGACATACAAGTGGTTCATGTTCAAGTTATAACCTAAAAGGTCTGCAGTAAATGGATAGATGTTGGGTGCCTTATTCTGGTAACACTATCGATATGGTCCACTTTGTAATTGTTAGATGAGATGTAAATGTTATAAACAATATGAACAATATTGTTCATGTGAAGGCATGTGAGTGGGGGTATCTTGTATAAAGGAGTTTATACACAGACCAAACCACGAAATAACATGTTTCTCTTTATAACATCGTTACTTGAAGGAACCAATATTTCACTAGGATGACCATAGGAGATTTGACCTTAATTCTAAATGAGTTGTGAACTCCTGTTTATGATGACAGTCATTTGATCTTTATGGGTGAGAGTAACCTTCATAGTCATCTCAACAAGCCTACAATTTCAAGGATTTGTTTGAATAAATAGCTTGAAACACAACTACAAAAGATGAAATTCATGATGGGATAAAAATCCATCGTAGCGGAAGAAACACAGAATGTTTTCAATTTTATTTTGAGAAAATACAATACCATACATTGGAAAGAAATTACAAAATAATCTAATTCAGGCTAAGCATGCTTTTTGCAAATTACAGAGAAGAAGAAAGAAAAAAACTTACTTTTGATGCCGTCTCAGAAATCTACAAAACTCCTTATTGTAGCCACCACCAATTGGAACCTCTCC
>JBBPDJ010000014.1:3485370-3503579 GCA_037974625.1 Cucumis cinereus
GACATTCCTTCAACTAAGTGTTAACTAAATGGTCCGTAATTAAGAGTTAATTTTAAAAAATATTATATATAAATATTTCCTATTTCATGAAAATTTTAGAAAAAACAATCATGGAATGCTGAAATTGTGGCCTTATATAAAATTAAAAAAAAAAAATTATGCAATGAAAGAAAATTTTAGAAAAAACAATTATGGTGAAATTGTGGCCTTATATAAAATTTTTTTTAAAAAAATTATGCAATGAACACTCGGCCTTATATGAAATTAAAAAAAGAAAAGAATTGCATGAAGGCCGAGTGTCAACACTCGGCCTCCTATAAAAAAAAAAAAAAAGAATTTGGTCGAGTGTTCAACACTTGACCATAGAGAGAGGCAAATCTGCGGTATATCTCTAAATACTTTCAAACCTACCATATTTTGATAAAATGTTTTAAAAACTACAATATTCAACCAATTTTTTCATTTATAGACATGTATATGAGTATGGGAAGAAAGAAAGGCATGGGCAAAAGTGAAATGAGAAAGGAAGAGCCATGATGCCAGGTGTTAAGTTCCTATTGGACAAAATAAGAATGATGTGTGGTCCAAACCTCATTTACTTCCCACCTTTATTCTCCCATGCCAAAACCCGTTGGGTTGTCATCCACCCAACAACCTCTCTCTTTTTTTTTTTTTTCCTTAAAAAAAATAGAAATATATATATATATATATGATTCAAAGTATAACTTAGTTAGGCCCCACACGTAGGGCCACTTCGCAGTTCCCACAGGTGACAAAATAATGGTCATTAATATTTCCCCCCCTATAAAAAGATGATGGTTAGGGTTTAGGTTAAGGCTTCACTAACTAAAATAGCATTACTTTTTTTTAAATATCCACAAAATTTGAATCTCTTGTATTTCAAATAAATTAAAAGTGAACAAGATTTTGTGAAAAGGACTCAATTGTAATCTAATAATTATTAGCTACGCAGTAAAAATACTGATTAACATTGTATATATATTACTAGACATTCATAGAAACTAAAGAACTACATTACTAGATACACGTAAAGAAAATCACACAAAGGTAAAGAGAGATACGTAAACGAAAGTCGTTCATCGAAAATCTTTTACTCAAAGTTATGTGCCTGACCATTGTGATAGCAACAAAAATGGAAAAATGAAATATCTTCGACCTTAGCCTCATGGACTTTAACCACTCTACAATATAAATGTCATAAGTTATTAGACAACATTTCTCCAACACCAAAACACATATCGCTTGAGTCTTAAGGACATTAAACACTTTATAATATAGGAATGCTTGGAAAGCTCTACCAAACCAACTCGTCTCAAATGATCTCAAATCATCCATCTCTCTAGTCCTTATAATGAGTGTGACAGGATTTTAAGTGGCATTGTAATTCAACTTTCAAATAGATCTTGAAGGAGGAAACCATCAAACAACATCATATCAAGACGTGGTTTGAATTATGGGTTTATGCAATGTCCTTATCAACACCTCTAAAAATATATACCTTTCTTTCCTAGAGTATCATTAGTAGGGATGATAACATGAAAATTTTCAGCAACATATCTAAGTCTTGGCTGGAAATTTTGAAAGAAAAAAATGTAAAAACTCACATAAAAACTGAAAATTATATGAAATTGGGATTGTTATTATTACTTCCGATTATGTAACAAATCATGGTTCAATAATAATTAATGAAATAACATCTTATCTTACATAAAGGGTTGGATAAATTATAAATCATGAATAAATCTTTCAATTAATTAAACTTCAATTTGGATCTTTTTGAGGGGAAAAAACACTCAATCCATCCAAACTTACTTCCAAATTCACTTAATAATTTTAAGAGATATTTTCAAATATTTACAAAATATAGTACAACTTTACGTCTATCAGTTATAGATAGTGATAGATTGATATAATTTTAAATTTTGTTATATTTTATAAATATTTTCAATAATTTTGTCATTTACAATAATTTTCTAAATTTTAATGTCACTAAGACGATATTTGGTAACAATTTCACATTCTAGTTTTATGTTTTTTTTTCTTTAAATCAAAATTCTTTTTTTTTTCTCGGGGCTTTTGTAATATGATTTCACATTTTTAAATAAACAAAATTGAACCCTAATCAAATTATGGTTTTCATTTATCAAACACTTATAAAAAGTAGAATATGCAATAAAGAAAACTCAGATAGATTGTTTATAATCTTCATTTAAATAAAAAAACTAAATTATCATTTAATAACCATTTAGCTTTCCAAAATTAGCTTATAAACAATTCTTTATCTCTTGATTTATGTTAAATGATATGATGTTAAATTCTTCTTAAGTTATAAACTTAACTGTTTGGGTCAATTAGTAATCTAAAATGTAGTATCAAACTCAAAGTAGAGTCCAGAAGGTTTAAATCCATATACTGTTATTTTTTTCTCAATTAATATCACTTATTGAGTCTTATATATATTTCAAACAAAAGAAGTCAGAAGAGTGATTATTTTATCCTCAATTAATAATGATTTCCACTTGTTGAATTATTTTCTTGCTTTTTGGTCTATCAATGATTTAAGAGTATATTTGTTTTCTTTCCTTCATTACCTACTTAAAAGTGTTGAAAATTCAAATGAAGTATTGGAATATGAGTAAATATAATGGATAATAATTTTAAGCATAATAATCCAGTATTTAACAACATTTTTAAAAAATTACAAATATAGCAAAGTCTATAGTGATAGACTTCTATCGCTGCTTAACTCATATGGTCTATCAGTGATAAACTTCTGCACAGATAGACTTTGACAGATTTTGTTATATTAGTAAAAAATTTTAAAATGTTGCTATATGTGTTAATACTTTAAACGTAATTACTATATTTGCAATCTTTTGAAATATTTATAGAAAGTTATCTTGTATTTAATTTTTGAAATTTGAGTAAGAATTCAAATGTGAATCATGCAGTGCGCAGATAGAAATGGTGAGAAAATAGTGGGAGAAATTAATATTTGAAATGGAATCTTGAAACCTAAAATTCAAAATAATGAGTAGAAAAAGAAATAAGAGGAAGAAGAAGAAGGGAAGAAATAAAAAAAAAAAAAGAAAAAAAGAAGAAAAGAATATATATATAAATGGGAAAGTGTGTATATTATATAGTAAAAATAAGTTAATTAAAAGCAAAATTAGGAGGTGAGAAGTGAGAGAGAAGGTAGATTATATATGTATAAGAGATTACAGAGGTGGCAGCTCCCTTCACGCGTCCCTCACACCTTCTTTCATTACACACTCTCTCTCTCTCTCTCTCTCTCTCTCTCTTATACATATATAAATCTCCCTTCATTTCTTTCTTCTCAGCATAATATTTAATTCCTGTCTCCTAGGCGCGGCGTTCCGACGACATGGGCGGTGGCTCACCCTTGAAGTGGTTGGCATTTTGGTGGCTGGGGGTTTGTAGTTGTAGTAGTTTTGTTTATGGGGGAAACTTTTATGAGGATTTTGACATAAGTTGGGGTGGAGATAGAGCTAAGATTTTTAATTCCGGCGCCCTTCTTTCTCTTTCTTTAGATAACCTTTCCGGCTCTGGTTTTCACTCTAAAAAAACCTACCTTTTTGGCCGGATTGATATGCAGCTCAAGCTTGTGGCCGGTAACTCAGCTGGCACCGTCACCGCCTACTATGTACGTACTCTCTCACTACTCTCTTCTTTCTTTCTTTCTTAACAAACCAACTATATTCCATACCTTCTACCTTCCCTTTCCCTTTTTCTTTCTACACGTTTTTTAGATACCAATTTTACCTTTTCACTGTGTTTCTTTTTTTAGTTTTTTTCGTATTTAAAATCATTTTACATATATATTATATATATATATTGAATGAAAATTGATTTAAAATTTTTAAATTTACGTTAAAATGATTTTATTTAACCATTTCAAATCTTAAAAAAACATCCTTACAGAGGTTTGAAAATTAATTTTAATGTTTTTTAAAAACTCGATTTTTTAGTTAATGAATAACTAAATATGGGTGTATGAGTACTTTTATGTGAGTAAGAATAATTGAAATATCAATCTGGAAGAAAAAGGTTTAAAAATTGTATTTAGTAAATTATGTTTGGTATTTTCAAATATAACTAAATAAATCAAAATATTTATAAAATATAGTAAAATTTTATATCTATGATAAATGGAGATAGAAGTTTATCCATATCTATCATCGATATAATCTTTTTATTATGTTTTGTAAATATTTAATAATTTTTTCACTTACAATAATTTACTTTTGAATATTTGAATTAGTAACGTGTGACGCTATGCATCAAGATAAAGGTTAAAATATTATTTTAATTTATATACTTTTAGATTTGTTCAATTTTAGTATATGTACTTGTTAAGTTGTCCGATTTTGATTTAAAATTATTCCTTATTTTAGTTTATTGTTATATCTTTTCTTATTTATTAGTTTTTTAATTTAAAATTTGAAAATATATTTATGAAAATCATTCATTATTTAACCTATTTTAATAAAAAAATAAATTAAAGTTTACACTGAAATTGAATATTTAAAATACACATACGAAAATTGAATAAGTATCCATAGTGTAATAGTAAAGACAAATAAAAACATATATTATATTTATAGATACATTTGAAGTTTGAAGGAGAAAATAGACATTATTTAAAAGCAGAATATAGAAAGTGATATTTAAATAGTTAATTTTATCAAAAAGTAATTTTCAAGTTATATTTTTTTGCATTTTGTTTAGATCATTATACTTAAACACTATCCATAAAATAAGTACACTCTAATAAGAATTTTTACTTTTTCTTTTTTCTTTTTTTAAAAAATTATTTTTTAAGTATTATATAAATAAAGTTACATGCTAACTCAATTGTTTTTTAATCGACTTGAATAGTTTAAGAGTAAGATAAATCATTTCTTCGAAAGAATATAAAATAATTCCTAAATTTTCATGATATATAATTTGTATAGGTATCTTAATTGCTGTTTGTACTCACAAAAACATAAACAAAAAATTGGGTTCAACATCATTTCCAATTTATGAACTTTCATTGAAATAATATAATTTAGTTTCTTAACTTTAATTTATAACAATTTAATTTCAATACTTTCTATATCAAATTTATCCCTGAATTTCAATAAGTGCCAATTACTCATGTATTTAACAATTTGTAATAATTTAATATCCCTAACTTTGTTTTTTTTAAAAAATATACTATTATTGATACGATAAAATTTACTGCCTTACGTAGATCGAATAAAATAAAAGTTAAGTTGTTACATAACATAAAGGTTAATCATTGTCATATTTACAAAATATGATTGATCCATTAATCGCGGGGTAAATAAAAATCGAAATCAAAACCTATAAATAAAAACAAAAATGAATAGGAAAATGACAAATGAAGGATTTAGATATTATATTAACAACAAGAAGTTGATGTGGTTAGGTAAATGACATAGGTAGGAACTGTTGATTCACAAGCAATTGTGACTTTTTTGTGATTCTTCTGTCTAAAAAAGGGATGAAATGATAAGAATGGAAAAATAGTGAGAATTGATTTTGTATTTGTTTGTGTTGGGGTAGCTGTCTTCTGAAGGGCCAAGGCATGATGAAATTGACTTTGAATTCTTGGGAAACTTAAGTGGTGACCCATACATTGTTCATACAAATGTGTTCACTGAAGGAAAGGGAAACAGAGAACAACAATTCTATCTTTGGTTTGATCCCACCAAGAACTTCCACACTTACTCTATCATTTGGAATCCCCAACAAATTGTGTAAGCTCAAACTTTTTTTACATTTTTCTATTTCTATTCAAATTGTTATTGAATGAGTGGTGGTTACTGGTATGTTGCTCAGATTGTTGGTGGATAACTATCCAATAAGAGAATTCAGAAACGCAGAGGCAATGGGCGTACCTTTTCCCAACACACAACCCATGAGAATCTACTCTTCTCTTTGGAACGCCGACGACTGGGCCACTCGAGGCGGACTCATTAAGACCGACTGGACCCACTCTCCTTTCACTGCATATTACCGCAACTTCAACTTCAACGCCGCCACCACCACCACCGCCGACTACTCCTCCAAATCCTCCTCCTCCTCCTCCTCTCCCCACACTACCTACCAACTCGATGCCTTCGGTCGCCGCCGCCTCCGCTGGGTCCAAAAGTACTTCATGATCTACAATTACTGTACGGACCTCAACCGCTTCCCTCAGGGCCTTCCTCCTGAATGCAATCACTACCATTCCTAATTAATTCCCCCAATCCTGTTTTCCTAATTAATTACGGTTTTATTTCTTTCCTTTTTTCTATTGTTTCTCTTTGTGGGTCAGGTCTATGAACCCTCATGCCCCCCCTTCCCTCTATTTCATGTACAAAATGCTTTCTTCCCTCTAATTTTCTCTACTTTTATATATATACCCAATAAAAGTTTTGTTATCTAAATCTTAAATGTGCTCCACATAATAGGACCTCACGCATAATTTATACTTAATTTTAGATGAAAAGTCAAGAACTGGGTCACACTTAAAATGATAATATGATTCTTTAAAAAAAAAAAATTAAAATAATAATGATAAAAAAAAAAAAACTCTATGACAATATGGTCACATTTAAGATGAAGAATGGCAGCATGGTCACATTTGAGTCTTTGACAGTATGGTCAAAATGAAAAGTATTTAATAAATAAATGGTTTAGGTCCAATTAGTTTAAGTATCACAATCATATATCATGCATATTCTATATGTGTTTGCGTATCATCTAGTGGCAGATGCATTGTAGAGGATGGGGCATCTGCCCCCTCAAATAGTTTTTCTACTTTAATATACATTTTAGCAAATAGTTTTTCTACTTTAATATAATCATTTTGACAAAATATTAGAAGTGCAACTGTTTCACATCGAAAAAATTTTAAAAAGTAATGGGCTCCCACTATTATATAAAATGAGCCCATGTTTTTTGTTATTTCATTTGTCTTAGTTAAGTGTTTAGGTGTGTCAATTCTATTTGAGTAGTCAAAAGTTTGAGAGAGTGTTGTTATAACTAGGGTTGGGAAGAGCTTTATGTTGGTGCAAGTACTGGAAGATGCAGTAAAACATGGACTGGAAGCAACAATTAGGCATCTGGATTGTTTGGATGCCTAGATGAGAAAATACATGGAACTTGAACGCCTAGACTGGTGAACACATGGATGGTGGACGCCTAGACAAAACGTCTAGATTAGTGGACTCCTGGATGGTGGATGCCTAGCAAACAAAAATTAACTTGTTAGATGAAGGCAGAGTTGCAGATCACACTCTCTTTAAGACATTTCGTGCCTATGCTCAGAGTGCAAACAGTCTTTGATTGTCACATAGTCTTCATGATAAAACAACCAAAAACACTCGATTGGAGCTACATCGAAATCGATCGAAAAATGAACACTTCTTGAATGACTTTGCTCGAAAACAAAAAGAGAAGAATTTTTAGAGGGTATTGTAAGAGAAAGTGTTTTCAGATGGATTGAAATAAGAAGAGAAGAAAGACTATATATAATGTTGAGTTTCCTAATGCCTCAACAATCATAAGAGCATTAATACTACTGTAATGCCTCAATAGTCATGGTGGTAACACTTGAACGGTTAGTCAAAGCGTAACGCCTCAACGTATTCAATGATGCCTCAACGCATCATGATCTCAATGCGTTGCAAGGTCTCAACGCCTAACTTCAACGAGTTCAACGCCTCACGCCTTACTTCTTAATGCCTTTTAAAACAAATAAATATTACTATTTTATTCCTCACCACACCACACCATGCCTCGCAGGTCTGACCGGACGGACGCCCGTCCATTTAGAGATATCAACAAATCTACATTTGTTTATCTCCTCACCTCCTTTAAAACATATAAAGGAGCTTCCACTTTGCTTTCTTAACAACGTGGGAATATAAAGTTGGAATAAAATATTAATATATATTTTTCAAGAAAATGTACAAAATTTTCATCAACAATCCCCCACTTGAAATTTTTTACTAACAATCCCCCACTTGAAAAATTTTTAAAACATTTTCATCAAGCAGTGTTAATCTCTATAATACTGTGCATCAACAAACATGTCTGTCAACTTGAACTTTTACGTAGTGAAGATGATTTACAATACGATTTAGTAACTATTTGTTTTGAACTCTATCTCTAACAACATCTTACACACAACATTATTCAAGTATAGTTCGAAAAGTTCGTGCTTTAAGGCCTAGCTCGTCTATCCTACTTTAGTGGATGATTTAGACAATTTGCCTAAAATTTCATAGGAAGCGATCCTCACTTCCACATCCACAAAGGTGAGTCTATCAAGAGTACTCTTATAGCTTGGCACTCCACTTGATTTCAAGTATAGATCTCATTAAGAACGAGGTTCAAGCTTTTCATATGCTTTAGGATATCATGCTAATACTCTATCTCATAAGAATGAAACTCCTAATTATTCTAGCATGATTCTCTCCATATAACTGGCAATCAGTTATTAACCTTTGAACTTGTTTTCTTGAGATCTCTAGTCTACAAATTGGGTTTACCTCAAGAGTGATTTAATTTTCTATAGGCTTGAGTTACATTCATTCTGAGGTTTTAAAAACCTTATCTTTGGCTAGTTCTTTCGTCAAAGGACTTGACAAGTTTTCATCAGTCTGTACATGATGCATTATAACTGCACCAGTAGTGAGAACTCTTTAATTGTACTGTGCTTGTTGTAATAACGATTCTGAACTTTTACAATTGTCCCAATACTATCGCAATGGATCAATATGGCTGGTACCCGTTTATCTCATATAGGAACCTTAATAACAAACTTCGAAGCCAGCTTGCTTCTTCACTAGCTGTTGCTAGTGCTATCATTTCGGACTCCATCGTTGGTTGGGCTAAAATAATTTGTTTCTTTGATTTCCAAGCAACAACTCCAATTGCTATATTGAAGATATAACCACTAGTAGCCTTAGAGCCATCTGAGAGAGAGTTCTAATCTGCATCATTGTAACCTTCCAGGACAACAAAAAGCTTTTGATAATGTAATCCTAGATTTTGAGTTTTCTTCAAGTATCTCATGATTCTTTCTACAACATTCTAATGCTCTATACTAAGCCTGCTTGTAAATCTACATAATAATCCTACAACATAGATATGTTTTATTTAGTGCAATCAGCAATCTAAGGTTGTCGATAATGCACACATACTGAGATTTGTTAACACTATCACCAATGTTCTTGAACAACTTTATACTAGAATCGTAAGGAGTACGTGTTGGTTTACTGTCAAAGTAATTATAATTCTTTAGAATCTTTTCAATATAGTGAGATTGATCCAAAGAAATTCCCTTTCCAGACCTATTGATTTTTATACCTAAAATTACATTAGCTTCTCTTAAGTCTTTCATGTTAAAATTTGCACTCAATATTGAATTTACATCATATATGACGTGCAAGTTCAATCCAAAGATCACCATATCATCTACGTATAAGCATATAGTAGTCAATAGGCTATTTTTAGACCTATAGTAGGTACATTTGTCACTTTCATTAACTTTGAATTCTTTAGAGATGATAAGATTATCAAACTTCTTATGCCATTGTTTAGGAGCTTATTTTAGTCCATAGAGATATTTATCTAGCTTACAAACTTTATTCTCTTGACCATGAACTATGAAACCTTCAGATTGTTCCATATAAATCTCTTCTTCTAATTCCACCATTTAGGAATGTGGTCTTGACATCCATTTGATGTACTAAGAGATTATTAAGAGCTGCTATAGAAATCAACATCTAATTAAGGTGATTCTATTCAATGGAAAGAAAGTATCAAAGAAATCTATGTTTCTCTTTGTTTAAAACCTGTAGCTACAAGTCTGGCCTCGTGCTTGTCTACTAATCCATCAAGTTTAAGTTTCTTCCTTAGAACCCATTTTCATCCTATTACTTTGCATCCAGGGATAGGTCTACTAAATGCCAAGTTCTATTTGACTCAAGAGAATCCATTTCATCGTTAATAGCTTATTTCCATAAGTTAGCATCTATTGAGGATAGGCTTCAAAGTAATAAATGCCAAGTTAGATCTTTAGGATCTTCTTCGACATTGTAAGTTTCAAAGTCATCTCCAAAGTTTTTAATGGTTTGAAGTCTCTTACTTCTTCTAGGCTCAGGATCTACTTCTTCAGTTGAAGTTTGAGTTCTAACTAAAGATAGACTACTAGAACTCGAGCCCCCACTAGTTAGACTATTAAAGCTCAAACCCCACTATTTCTTGATTTAAAAGAAAATCTATCCTCAAAGAAATCAACATCATTTGATTTTATAATCACATCATTTACTAGGTTATAGAATCTATAGGTTTTACTATTGATTGCATATCGATAAAGACATACTCATAGGCTCTACTAGCAAGCTTTTTTATTTTAGGATATGGAATTCTAACAAAGGCTAGACACCCTCAAGTTCTGAAATATGACAAGTTTGGTTTTTATTCTTAAAGGTTTCGTAAGGTGAAGTTGTATTCTTAGTCTTTGGGATTCTATTAAGAACATAACACACTATTTTGAATAATCTCACCACACCAATATGGTGCAGCTCTTGAATCATGTAAAATAGCAACTACTAATTCAGACAGAGTTCTATTTTTTCTTTAGAGTTTACTGTTCATTTTAGGAGAATAAGGTACTGTCTTTCATGGATTATTCCTTGTGTGTTATAGAAGTTGTTAAAGGCAACTGAATCATATTCAGTTCACCTATCACTACGAAATCTCTTCATTTTTTTTATTAAACTGATTTTCTATTTCAATTATAAAAAACATGTAAAAAACATCACTTTCATTTTTCAACAGATAAATAAAAGTGTAATCAGAATAATCATCAATAAAAGTTATAAATATATTTTACTGTTCGTAGTCAAGACACCATCAAATTCACATAAGTTTGAATGTATTAAATCTAGAGGCTAAGAATTCCTAATTATAGATTTATGTAAAGTGTTAGTTATTTTTGCTTGACTACAATATTAACATTTATCAAATTCATTTATTGATAATTTAGAAATCATATTCAACCTACACATGTTACGAATTATTCGTTTATTAACATGACAAAGTCTAGCACACCAAGTATTAAAAGAAGATAACATGTAAGTAGGAAATTAAACTTTATTCATTTCGAGATAAAGCTTAAACATTCCATCAGTTGCATAACTCTTTTCCACAATGACATCATTCTCAGTAAGAGTATACAAATCAACTTCTATAGTCTGAGTGAAGCTCATCTTTTTGAGAAGATAGCCCGAGACCAGATTCTTCCTAATTTATGGAGTGTGTAGAACTTTTTCAATATGACGTCTTGCCATAGGTGCATTTCAGCTCCACCATCGATTCCAACAACCTTTGTCGTATGGTGATCCACCAGAAGTATTTTTCTATCCTTAGTTTTGTTATAGTTTTTAAAGAGACTAAGGTCATGACAAAAATGGCGTGTGGTGCCAGTGTCTAGCCACCAACCTTCAAAACTCCAGATCACATTATTTCTATGATCATGGTACAAAGTTCTTTCTCTGCCACGTTTGCCTGCAAAGTAGGACGACTCTTGTTATTACAATTTCTAGCTAAATGACCAGACTTATTACAATTGTAGTAGAGAATTTGTACCATACTTCTGGGCTGAGGTTTCTGATTTTTTTTTTTTCTAATTGTTGGGACCTTGGTAATGAACCTTTATCTTGTTCCTCTTTGGTTTCAACCTAGATTTCTGAACGACAGTGGAAGTCCTTTTAGAAACGAGGTTCACTTCCTCCTTCTAGTCATGTTTTCGGACTTCTTCCTCAATCCTCAGGCGTGTTATCAGACTGTCCAGGAAAAATTCTTTGGTCTTATGCCTTGGGGTATTTTTAAATTACTTCCACATAGGAGATAATTTTTTAACAATAATAGCAAATTAGAATTGTTCATTTAAAGGCATACATTCGCTTATTATTTCACGAACAATTTTCTGAAATTCAGGGAATTGTGCTTCTACAGATCCTTCATTTGTCATATGGTATAGTAAGTATCAACTGACTACATACTTCCATCGTTTAAAGTGTGCTCCTTCGAACCGAAATGGACGATTGAGATCAGCAAAGAGAAAATCACCTTTATTTGAGTTGGACATCGTGTAACAGAAAGAAAACGTCTTAAAATTGTTGGTGCAAGTACTATAAGATGCGCTGAAACAAGCACCAGAAGCAACAATTAGGTGTTTGGATCATTTGGATGCCTGGATGGTGGACGTCTAGACTAAACGTCTAGAGTGATGAACGCCTGGATGGTGGACTCCTAGGCAAAACGCTTAGGCTTGTGATGCCTAGAGTGGATGCCTGGACTGAACGTCTAGCTGCAAAACAGAAATTTGTTTGATGTCTGAGTTGCAGATCATGCTCTCTTTAAGACGTTTTGTGACTCTGCTCGAAGTGCAAACAATTTTTTATTTCCACATCGTCTCTATGATAAAATAGCCCAAAACACTCAATCGAAGATGCACCATAATCGATTTGAAAACCAACACTTTTTGAATGGTTTTACTCGAAACTAAAAAGAGAACTTTTTTTAGAGAGTTTTGTAAGAGAAATTGTTTTCGGATGGATTCAAATAAGAGGAGAAGGAAGACTATATATAGCGTTGAGTTTTGTAACACCTCAACGATTATAAGAGCATTAATGCTTATGTAATGCCTCACCTTTTGAAAAATAATTTTGTTAATTTAAAAAATAAAAAAATAAAAAAAATATTTGGTAAAAATAATCTTATTATTTGTCACCATACTTCGCCTGTCCGATCGGACGATGGTGTGTGAAGATATCAACAAATCTACATTTATCTATCTCCTCACCCCCTCTAAAACATGGGTACTCTTTGGGGGCCAAAACCCACAACATAAGGTAAGAGTATATAAAAGAACTTCCACTTTACTTTCTTAGCAATGTGGGAATACGAAGTTGAAATAAAATATTAATATATGCTTTTCAAGCAAGTTTACAAATTTTTCATCAATAATGTGCAACTGTAATATTTTTCACATAGTAGATTTTTTTTTTGTCCATGGTTTTTCTCTAATATGGAATTTTCTAAATTAACTATGATGTTTCTAATTTTACTTATTTCTTTTTTATTTCTTTATATATATATATATATATCTTCCTGTTTATTCCTAAAGTAGAAGTGTGTGGTTTTATCCAACAATTATAACTAAAATCTTATTTACATTCTAAACTTTGTGTGGATCATTGGTACTAAAATGCATGACCAAGAGGAAGAGATCATTAAATTTCATTATAAGTAGAAGCGATTGATCGCTAATGCTTTAATTTTTTTTTTTAATTTACTAAAAAATACAGAGAACATAAATAATTCACAAATGTATTATTTGTAACAATATATGTGAATTTGTACTAACATTATGTAACATCCCAAATTTAAGGTAATTTTATTTCTAATTATTTTTAAAAAATTAAGTATAAATTGGTTTATTTGATATTTAATTTGATTAGAGATGTTAATTATTTAATTTGGAAGATTAGAAAAATTGTGATTTGGTGAAAATTTGGTTAATAAATTAAATATGTATATATGAGTTTATTTAATTGAAAATGTGGTAATTGGTGAAAAAGAATTATAATTATATATTTATTTATATAATTAATTATCAAAAGATGAAATTTAATGAGTAGAGAGAGAAGATTTGATTTATTTGGAGAAAAGAAGTAAAATGTGGATTATAAATACATATATATTAATTATTTGAAAAGAAAAATAAATAAATAATAATAATTTATTATTATTATTTATAAATATATTATTATGGTTCATTAGTTTACGTGAGGTTAAAAAAAGTTTTCTTCTTCTTCTTCTTCACCCTCAAGCTCGCGCCACCCTTCCTCCATTGGTGTGTTCTTCACGTTAGCAGCCGTCAGCAACTCCTCCACCACCAACCACTGCAAGTCATTCACCCAGTCGATCCGTCGTCCATTGCTGACTCACGCCGCGTAGCCAAACCTGAGCATCTTCGCTCCATAGCCATAAGCTTCGCACACGTGTTCTGTTGGTCGCTGCCACCTCTACCTGTCGTGCCACTGTCCATCGCCATCAGATCTGTCGCCGATGTTGCCCTCAATCGCCAATTAGCTGTCAGTTGATTTTGGGTGAATTTGGTAAAGTTGTGGGTAGTTTTTGGTAATTTTAATATGATTTTTTTTGGATATCCAATAAAGTATAATTGGAGAATTATTTTGGAATTTAATTGAAATTATTGTTTGTTAATTGAAGGAATTATTGAAGTTTCCTTTTTATTTATTTATGGATTTTCTCTATGAATCGAATTGAAGTTTGACGAAAAATTGTTAAGGTGGAGTTAAGAATTTAATCAATAATTTTAATGGAAAAATTATTAATTAAATTTTGTGATGATTAGGATCGAATTGAAGAGTTATTTACAAGCAAAAGAATTAACGATAATTTGAGGTAAAAGGTTTAGTACTGAATCCTTGACTGTAAGTAACATTTAATTATGTGATGAGTAACCTATTGATTGATAAGTTGAAGTAATCGGGATATATGATGAGATGAATTGATACATTGGCGTATGACTATTTGGATTATGGTTGCTATGGAAAAACCTTATAGCATGATAAATATGTAATGTGAATGTGAATGTTGAATTAAATTTCATATATATGCTTATGAATGATTTGGACTGAGAAAGCATTTTTTGGACTATGGTAGCTGTTAAATGTATCTATTAGGACAGTATACCCTATATGTATGTGTGTTCCCTCGGGTTCACTAGACATATATGTGTTCTTTTGGGTTCACTAGACAGTTATATGTGTTCATTCGGGTTCACTAGATAGTCATATGTGTTCTTTCGGATTCACTAGACAAATACGTGTACCTTCGGATTCACTAGACAGTTATGTGTGTCCCTTCGGGTTCACTAGACAGTTATGTGTGTTCCTTTAGGTTCACTAGACAGTTATGTGTGTTCCTTATGGTTCACTAGATAGATATGTGTGTTCTTATGGGTTCACTAAGATGTGTGTTCATTCGGGTTCACTAGGCTGATATGTGTGTTCCTACGGGATCATAGACTATGTAGCACATGGTATAGGCTTAAAATAGAAAGTTAACAGTTTAACTAGTGGGCCCAGTGGTGGTCCCTTACTGGGTATTTTATATACTCACCATTTTCATGTTTATTTTTCAGGCAAAGGTAAGAAAAAGTTGGTGAAGGACAAAAATAGCTCGTGACCGTGCCAATTGGGACTATTGTGACATAGTGCTTCCGTTAAATTTTATGATATGATGATTTCAAGATGTTATGAACAACTTTATTTTAAACTTATGAAAATTTGCAAGTTTTACGTAGGGCCTGTACTATATCAGTTTTACATTATTTTATTTATTTATTTGGATTTCTACATAAATATGCTTTTTTTTTTGTTAATTTCTTTAATAAATATGATTTGAACTTTCCATGAGTTTGGTTTTAAATATTGTTTTTAAGTAATGGTTTCAACATAGTTAGAAAAGTTGAGTCGTTACAGTTGGTATCAGAGCCTAAGTTTTAGGTTCTGTAGACTGACTTATGATGTGAGTTGATGATATATGTTCCTATGGCCAATACAGTTCCTTTGTCCTCGTCAGGTATGTTTTCTTGATAAGAAGTTTTATGAATATATGTATATATCATTGCTTGTATAAACTAGAATAATATGGAATGTCTATGTGATTGAAATTCTAAATAAATTGTGGTGGATGATAGAAAATGTTGCCACGTAGAGGTGCCAAAAAGGATGGTCAGGGGGAAACAGGACCAAGTCGTAATCAACTTGCTGACCCTAGTGCACCTGTCATCCAAGCTGATCTTACTGCTTTATCGACTCAGCTAGAATAGAGATTTAGAACTATAGTGACAGAAACATTGGCACATCATCAGCCAACCCAAACAGTCCCTACTCAAGATCAAGATCCACAATAAGATCTGCCAAACCAGCTGTCTATAGAGGCGAAGGATTAAAAGGACTTCAGAAAGTATGATCCTCAAACCTTCGATGGGTCACTAGAGGATTCTACTAAAGTTAAATTGTGGTTGTCATAAGTTGACACCATCTTCAGGTACATGAGATGTCTCGACAATCTGATGGTACAAGAGTAGTGTTCCTGGTCAGAGAGATAGGTGTTGTTTGGTGGTAATCTGCTGAAAGGATGTTGGGTGGAAATGCCAACGCAATTACTTGGGAACAGTTTAAAGAGAGCTTTTACACTAAGTTATTCTCTATTAACCTTAGAGATGTCAAGCGATAGGAGTTCTTAGATTTGAAGCAAGGCCAGATGAATGTGAAAGAGTATGATCAAGAGTTTCGATGTGTTAGAGGCTTAAGGAAGGATCTCTGAGATTTTGTTCGAACTTTCAAGCCGACAACCCAAGCTGAATCACTGCGTCTGGTAATGGATATGAATGAGCAAGAAGATGATGTTCAGATGAAGCCACTAGGGAAAGAACCCTCCTCTGCTCAAAAGAGGAAAGCTGACTCGAAGCCTGTAGAGGTTCCACAGAGAAATATGAGGTTAGGTGGTGCATTGGGGCACTACCAACAGAAGTTTACAAAGGCAGGTGGAAATGTTAAAGTTAGGCTTTTACGCAGTACTTGTGGAAGGTACCATATGGGATGTTGTTTGAGTGAGACTAGAATTTGTTTCAAATGCGAGCAAAAGGGGCACATGGCTGACATATGCCTTAATATATCTGCTGAGACTAGGAAGAGCTAGGTAGCTAGTACTTCCCAGGGTAATGGAAATAGACAGCAACACCTAGTTTTTCCCACTAATCGATGAGAGCCGAGAAAGCAGGTACAATAGTGATAAGTATTCTCCCAATCTTGGAGCACTATGCATTGATTTTATTTGACTCTAGATCTTTTCGCTCGTTTATTTCATCAGTATTTGTGAAGCATGCTTGTTTAGAAGTACAACCTCTTGACCATGTATTATCAGTATCTACTCCGTCTGGAGAACTTATGTTATCTAATAAAAAAATTAAGGCATGTCATATAGAAACAGCAAATTATGTGTTAGATGTAACTTTATTAATTCTAGGCATGCGTGACTTTGATGTAATACTAAACGTGGATTGGCTAGCTGCTAATCATGCTAGTATAGATTGTTCCAGCAATGAGGTAGTTTTTAATCCTCATGTAGAGGCTAGTTTTAAATTTAAAAGGTCAGGACTGTGGTCTTGCCCAAAGTGATTTCGACAATGAAAGTCAGCAAACTACTAAATCAAAGTACTTGAAGTATCTTGGTCAGTGTGGTAGATACTAGGGAAGCTGAGATTTTCTTGACATCAGAACCAATGGTGAGAGATTATCCAAATGCCTTTCTAGAAGATATTCTAGGTTTGTCATCTCACAGGAAGGTTGATTTTGCAATTCAGTTGGAGCCAGACACAAATCCTATTTCTAAATCTCCATATAGAATGGTCACAACAGAGTTAAAAGAGCTGAAGATATAGTTGTAGGCATTGCTTGACAAAGGTTTTATTCTGCCGAGTGTGTCACCTTAGGGTGCACCAGTATTGTTTGCCAAGAAGAAGGATGAGTCAATGCGTATGTGCATTGATTACAAAGAGTTGAAAGTAACTACCAAGAACAAGTTTCCTCTACCTCGAATTCAAGACCTATTTAATCAACTACAAGGAGCTACAGTATTGATAAGAATCATGGTGTTCCACACGTTTCAGATGGACCAATTACCAGATCTACGGCAGCAAAGATTCAACAATCATTCATTCTTCACGTACAAGAATGGATAGGATCTGTTCATCCTCAATTTCATGTGCTACGTGCTAATACAAGAGACGAAGGACCATTTGGAATATTGAATGTCAATGTTTTCTCGATTGAAGTGGACTATGGGGTAGACATTAAGCATGCATTAATCCAACACTTCGGAGACTTCATATATTAGTTAACACCACATTTTTAATGTAATTCCATTTATATTAAGTTTACTAATTAGGGTGGCTGCCATTAATAGGTTAGAATTAAAGATGGCGGTTGGAAGATGGAAAGCTTAGTTAATGTTTTATTTTGACATTTTGGTATTTACATTAAATAGGCTAGAATCTCTAC
>JBBPDJ010000014.1:3508589-3547109 GCA_037974625.1 Cucumis cinereus
TAAAATAAATCAATCAATTTCAATTTCTTTTTTTTTTCTTTTTCCTATTCTTTTTCTTTCTTTCTTTCTTTTTTTTTTTTAATCAAAACTACAAAATTAATTTTTTCCAATTCTTAAACAAAATTACTAAAATATCCTTTATAAAAATTACTAAATCACCCTCCGATATTTTATTAATAAATTTACAATAACAACTTAAATACAAAAAGTCGGGTATTACAGTGATGCATCAAAGAAAGGTTTGGGTTGCATTCTGATGCATCACGGGAAGGTGGTCGCTTATGCCTCCCGCCAGTTGAAGAACCATGAACTGAACTATCCTACTCATGATCTTGAGTTAGCAGCTGTAGTTTTTGCTCTTAAGATTTGGAGGCATTATCTGTATGGAGAAAAGATACCGATCGTCACTGACCACAAAAGTCTCAAATACTTCTTCACCCAGAAGGATTTGAATATGAGACAACGTAGATGGTTGGAGTTGGTGAAGGACTATGACTGTGAAATACTATACCACCCTGGTAAGACGAATGTGGTAGCTGATGCTTTGAGCAGGAAGGTAGCTCATTCAACAACTCTCATCACCAAACAGACTCTGTTGCATCAGGATTTTGAGCGAGCTGATATTGCGGTTGCAATGAGAGAAGTCACCTCACAGTTGGCATAGTTGACGGTGCAACCGACATTGAGACAGAAGATTATTGATGCTTAGGGTGAAGACCAATACTTGAGTACGAAGCGACACCTAGTTGTGACAGGGCAAGTTGTAATATTTTCTGTATCCTCTGATGGTAGGCTACTGTTTGAGAGACGCTTGTGCGTTCCAGCAGACAGTGATGTTAAGTATGAGTTGTTGTCTGAAGCTCATAGTTCTTCGTTCTCTATGCATCCTAGTAGTACCAAGATGTACCAAGACTTGACACATTTTTATTGGTGGTCTAACATGAAGAGAGAAGTAGTAGACTTTGTTAGTAAGTGTCTGGTGTGTCAGTAGGTGAAAGCACCAAGGCAGAAGCCAGCCGATTTGCTATAGCCTCTTGGAGTTCCAGAGTGAAAATGGGAGAATGTGCCGATGGACTTTATTACAGGGTTTCCTAGGACAGCAAAGGGTCACACTGTAATTTGGGTTATTGTGGATAGACTCGCCAAATAACCACACATTTTGTACCAGGAAAGACTACGTATATAGCGAACAAGTGGGCCTAGCTGTATTTGAAGGAAGTGGTGAGATTGCATGGAGTTCCTGTGTTGATTGTTTCGGACAAGGATGCTCGTTTCACTGCTAATTTCTGGAGAAGTCTTCAGAATGCTTTGGGCACACGGTTGGATTTTAGTACAGCTTTTCACCCACAAACTGATGGCCAAACTGAAAGTTTGAACAAGACGTTGGAGGATATGCTGCGAGCATGTACTTTGGAGTTTTCAGGAATTTGGGACTCTCACTTGCACTTGATGGAGTTCGCTTATAACAACAGTTATCAGGCTACCATTTGCATGACGCCATTTGTGGCCTTGTATGGTAAGTGTTGCAGGTCTCCTGTGTGTTGGGGTGAGGTTGGTGAGCAAAGATTGGTTGGCCCTGAGTTAGTGTAGTCCACTAACAAGGTCATTCCACAGATTAGGGCGCGCATGAATGCAGCTCAAAGTAGACAGAAGAGCTATGCTGATGTGAGACCAAAAGATCTTGAATTCGAGGTAGGAGATAGAGTGTTTCTGAAAGTAGCACCCATGAAAAGTGTTTTGAGATTCGCAAAGAAAGGAAAGTTGAGCCCTCGTTTTATTGGACCGTTTGAGATCCTTCAGAGAATTGGTCCTGTGGCATATCAGTTAGCATTGCCACCATCTCTTTTTGCAGTCTACAATGTATTCCACGTCTCGATGTTGAGAAAGTATGTAATAGACCCGTCGCACGTCATTGCTTACGAGCCACTGCAGTTCAATGAGAATCTGAGTTACGAAGAGCAACCTGTTGAGATCTTGGCTAGAGAAGTGAGGGTACTACGCAACAGGGAATTTGGATTAGTGAAAGTTTTGTGGCGGAATCAGCCAGTTGAAGAGGCTACTTAGGAGCAAAAGGATGTCATGAGAGTTAGTTTTCCTTAGTTATTCGAGAATTGAACTTTTGAGGACGAAAGTTCCTTAAGGAGGAAAGATTGTAACAACTCATCTTTTCTTTAAGGTACATAAATAAATAATATATATATAAAATATAATTATAATAATATTAATTATTATTATAATTATTATTCTTCTATTTTTTTTCTTTTCTTTTCTATATACCTTTCTTCTCTTTCTTTTTCTTTTCTTTATTTTTCTCTCTCCTCTCTTTCCCTTCTCTCCGCGCGCAGGCCCTCCCCAGACGCAATTCATCTTTGCGTCGTCTGCCTCTCCGTTGCCCCTTTAGCCGTTGTCTATCTCGTTCGCATTGCACCGTGTAAGTTAGTGGAGCGCCTACTCTCGCTGCATCATGCACGATGCAGCTCGTGTCGACGTGTCTCAACCGCTTCCTTACGCCAAATCTGACTCCGTGTCGTTAGTCCCCGCGTCACCTGACTAACCACCGCACAAATCAGATGCTGTCACCACAAGCCTTCAACGCCGCGCTAGTCCGTGCCTTCGCACCGCATGCCTCCTCACTCAGCTGTTTCCTCGCGCCAGATCTGGTGTCCAAGTCACTCGTCTGGCCACTCATTCGTGCCTCTGCTAGATCTGCATCCCTGACGACGAGTCAACGATGTTTCGGGTCTTACCGTCCACCAGTGCAAGATCCTGCCGTGAGCCGCATCAGATCTCTCTTCCAAATCGCGAGTCGCACCACCCCCGCTGTGAGCTGCGGCGATCTACGCCCAAACGCCGCAACCGATGTCGTTGCCTTTGCGTTTCTGCTTTGATTCGCACCACTGCTACACCAAGTCTGTCGTATTCTTGGAAATTTGGGTGAGTCTTGGTAAGGTTTTCCTGGCTATTTTACTAGATTGTCTTACTAAAGTTTGGGCTATCCATTAGAATGAGTTGAAAGGACTCTTGAACTAATTAGGTAGTTATCATTCTTGAAGGAACGGATCGTTGGATTAAGTTGTAGAATTGTTGGGCATCGATCGTTGGATTTCGAGCAACCCTTGGGTAAGTTTGATTCAAGACTTTAGTCCCTTGTCATTCTTAGTTTAGCTAAGTTGGTTAATTAGTCATACTCTTATGTTTAGGGTGTTTTTCGAGGACTTTTTGGAGCAATTCTATTTTCCAAACAATTTTGAGGTAAAGGGTTTTCTACTGTCTTGCAACCCAACCCTTGGAATGTGTGAACCCTTAAGTTAATGCGGTTTATACTTGTTTTCATAATATGTGATATTACCAATGTGTGCAATATGTGAAAAGTATAGTTGTATGTGAATGGGATTGCATAACTAAACTATACTGGAATACTGGTATTAGGCATAATAACTGGACTGCGGTATCTATGTTATATATGTTTTATGGTCTTTGTAACGTAGGTATAGACGTCGACATGTAGAATGACTGGAGTGTGATATCTGCGTTATATATGTTGCATGGTCTTTGTAAAGTAGGTATAGACGTCGACATGTAGAATGACTGGACTGTGGTATCTCCATTATATATGTTTTATGGTCTTTGTAACGTAGGTACAAAACATCGACATGTACAAGGATTGGAGTGTGATATCTGCATTCTATATGTTTTATGGTCTTTGTAACATAGGTTTAGACGTCGACATGTAGAATGACTGGAGTGTGATATCTGCGTTATATATGTTGTGTGGTCTTTGTAACGTAGGTATAGACGTCGACATGTAGAATGACTGGAGTGTGATATCTACGTTATATATGTTGTGTGGTCTTTGTAACGTAGGTATAGACGTCGACATGTAGAATGACTGGAGTGTGATATCTACATTATATATGTTGTGTGGTCTTTGTAACGTAGGTATAGACGTCGACATGTAGAATGACTGGACTGTGATATCTGCGTTATATATGATTTGTGATCTTTGTAACGTAGGTATAGCCGTCGACATGTAGAATGACTAGAATCTGATATCTGCGTTTTATATGCTGTGTGGTCTTTGTAACGTAGGTATAGACGTCGACATGTAGAATGACTAGAGTGTGATATCTGCGTTATATATGTTGTGTCGTCTTTGTAACGTAGGTAAAGACGTCAACATGTAGAATGATTGGAGTGTGATATGTGCGTTATATATGTTGTGTGGTCTTTGTAACGAGGTATAGACGTCGACATGTAGAATGACTGGACTGTGGTATCTACGTTATATATGTTGTTTGGTCTTTTTAACGTAGGTATAGACGTCGTCATGTAGATATATTGGACTGAGATATCTGCATTATATATGATGTGTGGTCTTTGTAACGTAGGTATAAAGGTCGTTATGTATATGGTTAGGACAATGACCCCTATGTTATATATGTTGTGTGGACTTTGTAACAAATGGTAGAATTGTCGAGATGCTTAACAACTGACGCTATGCTATCAATGTTATACATGCTCTGTGGGCTTTGTAACATGTAGCATAGTCGTTATAATTACATTAAGACCAACACAATGCTACCTAGGATATATATGTTGTGTGGAAGTATATTCTTTCCTATGGTATAGCTAGTTTTGTGCCTAATAGCTAGTAAGAGTATCGACTAGTATTGTGTGTTGGGCTAGGGTAGATGTTGTTTCTGTCTATGGGCCACTTGCTGTGTGAAACACGGTACTGACTTAATGGAGATTAACTGTTACCTAGTAGAGCCAGTAGAGAGTTTTTTACTGGGTATATTTATATAGTCACCCGTCTGTGTTTTTTGTTTTTAGGCAAAGGTAAAAGAAGGCTAGCGAGGGACAAGAAAGACCAGTGACCACGCCACAGGGACCACATGGATGTACAACTATATAATGCAACTATATACTATAAGATTTATGAGCATGCTTAATTAAATCATGCAACTCTATATATAACATTTATATTAATATATGATGCATGAAAATGTTAATCTCAAGGTGGGATTTTAAACCATATGACGTACTTTATGCATAGATCAACTTTAGTCATACATCAAAAAAAATATATATATTATATAGCAAAATAGACCGAATTTGGCACCCCTTAAAATTAAATCAATTAATATAATCATATAATATCAATTTAATTAATAAAATAATTAAATAAAAAAATTATGGTTGACTAGAGCTAAAGCCAAAACCTATGGATTATTGGGTGTGCATCATACCATTGGGTGTCGTAATGCGCTTCAACAAAATAATAAACCTTTTGCTACTTTCTTTTAATATTTTTTATAGGAGAGCACTGCAGCGCAGTTTAGCCTCTATGCTTAGGCACCAACCGAGTATCGCGTCTTTTGGTCAACACTTCAGCACATAATTGAAATTCTACTTCAAAAATCGTTGTTTTTACTCCAATTTCAATCAATCTTCTCAGCAACACTTGCCATCGATCGACACGAACTTTACAGACTTGATTATAGAATTACAATGCCTAAAGCAACGAGCTCTTACGTCAGTCAAATCAATGAAAAATTGTAATCTATTGTACCAAATTCTAAAACATCCATTTGCAAACTCACATGCGCAATGGAGAGCGAACACCCACATATTCTCTGAATCTTTTTATTCCCAAACGAAAAAAAAAGCACGATTGGAATCTAATACAAGTTTAAGGAATCGAGTTTTTCAACAAAAGTGCATGAGCATGTGTACTTTCGAAACTCAGTTTGGATTAATAAAGCAATAAAGAGAAAACATGCAACATACTAGACGAACATATCTAAATAGATAACATGCTTTTAATCCTAGGGATGATGAGAAAAGTTACCCTTGACGACTTTCAAGAAATCCTCTCCACGATCTCTCGAACAAGTTGTACCACGAACATCTCCCTCAATCTCAACACACACTCACAACAAGGATACCACCATTTTGAAACTTTGCCATTCTTCGGCAAGAATCAAGATTGTGGATCTTTACATTGGAGAAGGGAAGAAAAATTTTATAGAAGAAATGGTTTAGTTACGAAACAGTTTCGAGAGATTTTTGTTCTATAGATAGGGAAATTGAGAAAGGAAAAAAAAAATCTTTTGCATCTTCTTTCATCAATCAAACGGATCATCTGTGAAGAGGGGAGATAACCTCTCTATTCCACGTTTAACTCCCTTCTTAACTATAGGTGTGTTAACTTTATATATTTAATTTAAATTAAATTAATATTAAAAAAATTAGTCAAATTAATCAAATATCATATATTTAATTAATGTCAAATGTATTTCCTCACATATACTATAGTTTTAATATAAACTTCATTCACATTAAACTTAACCTATAATTTTAATATAAATCTCATTCATATTAAATTTAACATATAGTTATAATACGAATCACATTCATACTATATAGTATTTGAACCTTATTCAAATACATTATTTTCTAATAGATCCTATATTTTTAATATGAATCATATTCATATTAGTTTAACATCTAGTTTTATATGAATCTCATTCATATAAATGATATTTGAATTTTATTCAAACATTTATCTCTCTCATATAGTAAAGTATAATTTTGAACCATATTCAGAATTAACTTTATATCATAATGTATCTATATACATTATATTAATTACATATTATACAATTAACTTCCTTATTTAATTTGAACAATTCAAATCAATCCAAAAATGAATTGATTATTGTTTGCCCTTAGTGAGCAAGAAAGAGGATCTTATAGACCTACAAATTAGAAGCTCTAATGATACAAAATTAATTAATTAAACTCTTTTAATTAAATTAATAATCATTCATTAATTGCAGGTCACTCCACTAAGGAATCACATAGGCACCCTTCGCACCGTAGATCTATTTTTTAGTCTATGGATATAACCAATCAACATTAAGTCGACCCTTCACGAATCGCTTGTAATTATAATTGAATCATATTATCGTTTTAGCCTTGTAATCACATCTAACTTCTTAGATACCATTTGATAAACAACCTGTTTATGGTCCTACCATAAACAAAACCCTTTTGGGCCAATTAGAGAGAGGAACCCTATTTTTCAAAACTCGGAGTCAGCACTTAAGGGAGCATTTCATCGGCTTACCATAAAAATAGAAACGAGTGAATTTCATCTTGTGTAGTTATGTTTCCTGCTTCCTACTCAAACAAATCTCCAAAATGTGAGTCGGTGAATTTGGCCACTCTCACCCATACAGATCAAAGGGTTGTCCTTATAGATAGAAGTTCATAACTCACTTAGGATTAAGTTCGAGTCACCTATGGTCATTTTGTAAAATGTTATCCTCCTCAATCAACGGTATTATAAAAGAAGATTAATCATTTTGTGATCTGATCTTATATAACCTCTTTGTATAGGAATCTTCACTCGCATGTGATATGAAAATTGTAGAATTTAACCCCTAATAAAAAATTCTAAAACCACGAAATCAATTCGACAACAACCCAAGGGAGTGGATTAGATTTGGATTACCCAAGAGATAAGGAGAACTAGTTCCTCACTCCAAGTTTGAACACTCCACAAGCAAGATGATCAAGCTTACCTGAATTTTCTTGGCATGCAACTCGAAATCAAGAATTTTCATTCCTAAAAGTTTGAATATAAAAAACTGCTTAGAAGACCTAAAGGCAAAGCTTAAATAGCCCCCCAATAAAATGTTAATTCATTGTAAAAATGACTAAATTAACCCTACGTAAATGTTATTAAAAAGAACAAAACTGGAAATGATGCTTGGTTAGTTCATATCATTCTCTACTTCTTTTGAAGGTTTGTCCTCATATCTGAAACAAAACCTTTTAAAGTAGTCTTGAACGATCAAATATTACTTGGAAGCTCAATTGGTTTTATCATGTAGCGTCAACTGACTTCAATTATAAATCTTCTGATCAATTGTTGTTGCTCGAATCTCTGCAATTGAGTTCATCTCCTCTTGAATATGAGAATCCAATGCTAACTATAGTCTCTTGGCTCTTGATCAACGTGTTATAGGTCCCGAAAGTAACACAAGGACATTCTGGCTCATATCATCTTCTCCTTTTTTTGAAGGATTCATTCTCGTATCAAGCTCATTATCTGCATCAAAAGGAGTTAAGTCAAAAACATTAAAGTAACATTCACATCATATTTACCTTTAAGATCAATCTAGTATGCACTATCATTGATTTTTTTTCATCACTTGAAAAAGGTCCATCTTCTCTTGGGTTTAACTTCGAATCTCACTGATGTGAAAATCTTTCCTTCCGAAGGTAGACCCAAACTAAATCTTCCTCCTTAAATATCCTGAACTTTCGATGTTGATTAACCTTCTCTTCTACCTTGGCATTTTACTTCTCAGTTATTTCTTTAACCTTTTTATAGAGCTCCCGAGTGATGGTAGCCTTCTTGTTAGCTTTGAAAATTCATCACCTCATTAGAAGGTAAAGGCAACAATTCAATAGGTGTTAAAGGGCTAAAATCATACACAATCTCAAACAGTGAATATTTAGTGACACTACGAACAACCATGTTATATGAAAATTCAATGGTAGAAATTCTTCCCAAGTTTTGGTATTTTTATCATAGTCACCATCATCCTATTAACTATCTCAGTTTGTCTATCAGTCTGAGGATGACACGTAGTATAGTAGACTAACTTAGTACCAAGTTTTTCGTATAGTACTTTTCAAAAATGACTTTATGAATTTCACATCTCTATCACTAGCAATGCTTTTAAGAATGCAATGCAATTTAACTACATCCTTAAAGAACAAGTTGGCCACATGTTTAGCATCATTCGTTTTATTATATGCAATAAAAAGAGTCAATTTGCTAAACCGGACAACTACCACAAAAATGCTATTCTTCCCCCTCTTACATCGAGGTAAACATAACACAAAATTCGTTGAAATATCTAACCAAGGTCTACTAGGAGTTGGTAAAGGAAAATATAGTCCATGCAGTCTAAACTTAGACTTAGCGCTCCTACATGCAATACATCTCTCACACACCTTATCTACATCATGTCTCATTATAGGCTAATAAAAATGTTCACTCAACATGCCATATGATTTAGTGATCCCAAAATGTCCCATTGAGCCTCCCTCATCCACCTCTTTAACTAACAACTCTTGAATAGAACAAGTGTGATATGAAATCCTAGATTTGAAAATTAGGAACCCAATTGGCGAACCCCTAATAACAAATTCTATAACACCCAAATCAGTTTGACAAAAATCCAAGTGAAAGGATTACATTTGGATTATCCTTTGATCGAAGACCAAGATATAAGGATAACTAGTTCCTTACTCCAAGTTCGAACACTCCACAAGTAAGATGATCAAACTTACCTGAATGTTCTTGGCTTACAACTCGAAAGCAAGGATTGCAAAAGATGGCGATGAAGCTCTGTCATCTACCAAAAAATTTTCATTCATAGAAAACCCTAAAATTTCAGTTATAAAAAAAAAAAAAAAACTCCCTAAAACAACCTAAATGCAATGCTTAAATAGCCTCCCAATAAAATCCTAATTCATTAGAAAAAGACTAAATTATTCCTTTTTAAATGTTATAAAAAAAAAGATAAAATTGAAAAATATTAAAAATACATCATAATTATTAAATAAAGTCAAATCAATAATTTGATGCTTGTGTGGATCATATCATCCTCTCCTTCTTTTGAAGGATTCGTCCTCGAATCTCAATTGGTTTCATCTTCTAGCGTCAACTGATTTCAATTATAAACCTTCTGATCAATTGTTGCTACTTGAATCTCTGCAATTAAGTTCACCTCCTCTTGAATGTGAGAATTCAATGTTAATTGTACTTTCTTGGCTCTTGAATGTGTGATTGGTCTTGAAGGTAACATAAGGGCGTCTTGGTTAATATCATCCTCTCCCTCTTTTGAAGGATTAGTCTCTGAATCAAGCTCGTTATTTGCATCAAAAGGAGTTAAGTCAGAAACATTAAAAGTAATACTCACACCATACTTACCTTTAAAATCAATCTGGTAGGCATTGTCATTGATTTTTTTATCACTTGGAAAGGTTCATCTCCTCTTGGGTTTAACTTTGTTCGCTGATGTGGAAATCTTTCCTTCCGAAGGTAGACCTAAATAAAATCTTCCTCCTTAAATGTCATGGACTTTCGATGTTGATTAACCTTCTCCGCTACATTGACATTTTGCTTCCCAATTCTTTCTTTAACCTCTTTCGATGTTGATGAACCCTAAGCATAGTCACCATGGTTCTATTGACTACCTCAGTTTGTCCATCAGTCTGAGGATGACACGTAGTGGAGTAGACTAGCTTAGTACCAAGTTTTCTCAAAGTACTTTTCAAAAAATGACTTAAGAATTTACATCTCTATCACTAACAATGGTTCTACGAATGCCATGTAATTTAACTACATCCTTAAAGAACAAGTCAGCCACATGTTTAGCATCATTAGTTTTATTACATGCAATAAAATGAGCCATTTTGCTAAACCTGTCAACTACCATAAAAATGTTATCCCTCTCCTTCTTCGATCGAGGTAAACCTAACACAAAATCCATTGAAATATCAAACCAATGTCCACTAGAAGCTGGTAAAGGCAAATACAGTCTATGCGGTTTAGACTTAGACTTAGATTTCCTACATGAAATACAACTCTCACGCACCTTATGTACATCATGTCTCATTCTAGGCCAATAAAATGTTCACTCAACATGTCATATGATTTAGTGACCCCAAAATGTCCCATTAAGCCTTCCTCGTGCGCCTCTCTAACTAGCAACTCTCGAATAGAACAAGTGGAATGCAAAGCTTATTCTTCCTAGACAGAAACCCATCAAACATCATATAATCAGGCACAACACATTTTTGCTTGAGATTTTCAACAATAGGTGCAAAATAATTGTTCTGTGAATACAATACTTTAATTCGTTCAAATCCAAGCAACCTATTGTGAAAGGTGTTTAGCAAGAGATACCATCTAGATAGCGCATTTGCAACTACATTTTCCTTACCTTTATTATACCGTATAATATAAGAAAAAGTTTCAATGAACTTCAACCATTTTGCATGTCTTCGATTAAGCTTTTCTTGGTCCTTTAAGTGTTGTAAGCTTTGGTGGTCTATATGGATAACAAACTTTTTTGGCTACAAGTAATGTTGCCAAGTTTGTAATGCTCTCACTAAGGCATAAAGCCCTTTGTCATATGTAGATAGTTCAAGGCAGCTCCATTCAGCTTCTCACTGAAGTACATCAATGGTCTTTGTTCCTGCATTAAAATTGCTCCAAATCCTATTCTACTAGCATCACACTCAACTTCAAATGTTAGCTCAGAATTAGGTAAGGTAAGTAAAGGCTCATTACATAACTTATCTTTCAAATCATTGAAAGCACGTCTTGTGCTTGTCCCCACTCAAATTTTACATTTTTCTTAACAAGTTCATTAAGTGGTGCAGCTATAGAACTAAAATCTCTAATGAACCTCCTATAGAAGCTAGCTAACTCATGAAAACTTCTAACCTCACTAGCATTCTTAGGTGTAGGCCACTCCCTAATTGTTTTAACCTTCTCCAAATCAACTTCCCCTCTTTTATTAGAAACTATAAAACCTAGGAAGTTTACTTTTTTATGCAAAAACAACACTTTTTGAGATTAGCGTAAAGTTTTTTTCTTCTAAGTGCTTCTAAAACACACCTACATGCATAACATGATCCTCTAGTTTCTAAGAATATAGTAAGATGTCAACAAAATAAACTACAACAAACTCTCCTAAACATTCACGCAGTACATGGTTCATATGTCTCATAAAAGTATTAGGTACATTAGTTAAGCCAAAGGGCATAACCAACCATTCAAACAAACCATGCTTAGTTTTGAAAGCGATTTTTCATTCATCTCCAACATTCATCTTAATTTGATGGTATCCAGATTTTAAGTCAATTTTTGTAAACAGGCTGCAACCATGCAAATCATCTAGCATATCATCCAACCTAGGAATAGGGTGTCTATAATTAATTGTAATTTTATTCATTGCCCTACAATCTACACACATTCTCCAAGATCCATCCTTTTTAGGTACAAGTAATATAGGAACACTACAAGGCCTTAAACTTTCACGTACATACCCATGAGCAGCAACTCTTCAACTTTCCTTTGAATCTCTTTGACCTCTTATGGATTGGTTCGATTTGGATCCTGAGCACCTGGAATGAAGTCGATTTTATGCTCAATCCCCCTCAATGGTGGTAACTCTTTAGGTAACTCCTCGAAAAAAACATCATTGAATTCCTGCAAAAGAGACACAAAAAAACTAGGCAGGGAGGATCCAAGATCCTCAGTTAGCAAACAAGCTTATTTAAATGTAACCATGAGTATAGTTTTTTTTTTTAAATAGCTCTTCTAACGTCACAAGACTTAGCACTCCAACTCACAAATTTTCTCTCTTTTGCTCTCTAAGTCGCATGCTATGATCTTGATTTTCTCTCAATCCCTCATTTTCTCTCAAGCTCTCTTATTCTTTCTCAATCCCTCATTTTCCCTCAAACTCTCTTTTTCTTTTCTAAATCTCTCATTTTCTCTAAAACTCTCATTTGCTTTTGCTGCGACTTCTTCTTTTCTTTTCTCTAAATTTTCTTGATCAATAAGCACTTCTTTAGAAGAAAGGGGTACAAGTACAGTTTTCCTATTGTTGTGTGTAAAAGTGTAACGGTTAATAAAAAAATCATAAATAACCTTCCTATCAAATTTCCAAGGCCTTTCAAGGAGTATATCACCTGCATGCATGGGTACCACGTCACACAATACTTCATCCTTGTATCTCTCTATGGCAAAGTGAATCTTCACCTACTTAGTCACTCTGAGTTCTCCACAATCATTACACCATTGTAATTTGTAAGGTCGTGGATGAGATGTAGTATCCAAGTCTAGTCATGAGATTAAACTAGAGCTCACCACATTTGTACAACTCTCACTATCAATCACAACACTACATGGTACAGTTTGTACAAGGCAACGTGTATGAAAAAGATTCTCTCTCTGATTCTCCAAATCATCCTCCTTTATGTGTGTACTTAAGGCTCTTCTATTGACTAGGGACAATGGTGAAGTAACTTCCACTTCCTCTCCTTCTTCGTCACTCACTAAATTTTCTAGCTTTGCATCATCTTCAATTACATCAGTGACTATCTCTTCTCCTCTAATAATCATTGTCCTCTTATTAGGACATTTCCTACTAATGTGTCCCACTCCTTGACACTTTTGACACTTAAGGTCTCTATTTCTACCTGTGGGTGCCTCCATCTTTGGTTTTGTTTTTTATGAAGATTCTGCTTTATCTTTAGGCTTATCATTTCCTATCTTGGCTTTAAGTTTCGAAGGTATAGATTTGTCACCATGCTTCCAAGAAGTTGAATGGGAAGAATGTTTAGAAGTGAACCTGGATTTGCGCCTCTGTAACTGCTTCTCAACATTTCCTGCAAGATGCAATAACGTCTCCATATCCTCACACTCTTGCAGTTCAACACGTTCTACCACATCAATATTTAATCCATGAAGGAATCTGGTCATAGTGTTCTCTTCACCCTCATCCATATCCAATCTTTCCATCAACACCTCCATCTCCTTATTATAATCATCTACACTCTTACTCCCTTGGCGTAATGTCTGAAGTCGTTGTGCACAATCTCTCAGGTAATGTTTTGGCATAAACTGACTCTTCATTAGCTCTCTCAATTCAGCTCACGTCTCCACTAGACCCTCATATCGCCTCCTCCTCTTAGAACATACCTTATCCCACCATGTTTATGCATAGTCCTTAAAATGTGTGATGGAGATAGTTACCTTTTTCTCTTTAGAGAGATCATTACCACGAAAGATATGTTTTGCCTCATGTTCCCATTGAAAGAAGTCTTCAGGATTCGATGCACCATGAAATTTTGGATATTTAACTTTAATGTTTCTAAAACTTCAATCTCCATGATTGTTTTTTATTTTACCTTGCGGCCTCCTATTATGAAAACCTCCCCTTCCTGTCGGGCCATGTCGCTCCCCTCTCCTAGGCTCATCTATAACAGGATCAGAGTCGGATTCATTTTTCTATGATTATTCGTCCTCCTCAAAATCCCTCACAACCTGTCTTCTTACTTTAAATATTTCCTTAGATTGAAACCTTTGTTCTATTCTGTCCAACCTCGCATTAAGTAAGGTCTCTAGGCGTTCCATGACTTTCTCATTTAATCCTCCTTGTAACTCGCCTTGTTGAACACCTTCGTTACCTACCATTGCTGCAAAACAGAAATAAGTAAAAGAAAAGTGGATCCCACAATCACTCCCTCACGTGTTTTCCCTCGTTAGATGATGTTCACTAGTGTTTACACTCAAATTGTATCTCTCTCACACATATGAACTATTTGGGTTGATAGACAATATTTTGTAACCAAGCTCAGAAGAGCAAGCCAAAAACAAACAAAACAAGAATGTCTATAAAGTATCAAACTCAAGCAAAGAACCAGTTGAATGCAACAAAAGCGAAAACTAAAAATCAAGAACCTAATGTTCGAGATTCAACAAGCTAGACAAGAAACGATAAAAAAAATAATATTTAGAATTAAGAACCTAATATTCAAAATTCAAGAATTATGCAAGATGAATAAAGAAAAGCAACCTACTAGACAAAATAATGATAAAAAGAAATGAAGAATCAAGAATAAAATCCAACGACACTAATTTTACCAGACACTCAATCCAAAAAGTCAACCAATTGCCCTTTAAAAACTAATAATTCCCTTATAAAAGTTAAGTAGCTTAAAACCTATGAAAATTCAGCAACTTAATTGACGTGCCTGCTTGACGTGCTTCAATTTTTTTTTTTTTGTAAAAAAAAAGTATTGTCGGCTCAACTTTGTATTTTTTTTTTACGTTTTCTTTTCTTTTTCTATTTCTTCTTCTTCTTCTTCTTCTTCTTCCTTCCTCCCTCCCTCCGATTATTGTACTGTGACAAGTTAATTTTTTTTCTTCTTTTTTCAATCAAGAACAAAACAAGTTAAAAACTAGACTTTAATAGAAAAAATAAACGCTTAACATATACCCAATCTAGAACCTAGGCTCTGATACCAAAAAATATGAAAACCCTAAAATTTTTAAATTAGATTCCCAATTGACGAACGCCTAATAACAAATTAAAAAACTCCCAAATCAATTTGACAAAAACCCAAGAGAATGGATTACATTTAAATTACCTTTTGATCGAAGACCAAAAGAGAAGGAGAACTAGTTCCTACCTCCAAGTTCGAACACTCCACAAGCAAGGTGATCAAACTTACTTGAATGTTCTTGGCTTGCAACCCTAAATCAAGAATTGCAAAAAGGCGGCGATGAGACTCTATCATCTACCAAAGAATTTTCATTCATAGAAACCCCTAAAACTTTAATTATTAAAAATTCTACCTAAAACAACCTAAAGGCGAGGCTTAAATAGCCTCCCAATAAAATCCTAATTCATTGAAAAGACTAAATTATCTCATTTTAAATGTTATTAAAAAAAGATAAAATTAAAAAATATAAAAAAAAAATACATCATAATTATTAAATAAAGTCTAATTAATAATTTGATGCTTGTGTGGATCATATCACTACCTTTTGGAGATAAGACCGAGTGAGGAGCTGGAAACATAATCTCAAAAAATGAAATTTACTTCTTTCCGACTTTAGGGTAAGTAGATGAGTGTTCCCTTAAATGGTGCATCCAAAACTTGAACAAATGGTCTTACCCTCTCTATGGCACGAGAGGAATTTCTGTTTATTATTTGGATCATAAACAAGTTGTTCACTAGAGGAGCACTGGTATTTTAGGACTAAGAAGTAACCTAGGGGTAAAAACGGTAATTTGGTCCAACTTGTGTTATGGACACTTTTAAAGGACTAACTTGATGTTATTCGTCTATATCTGTGTACACAAAAATATAACTACAGTGAGAAGAATTCAACTGTGAGTCTTTAGTGGAGTGAACAGACAGTTAACGAATATTGATTTATGTGGTTAATGAGTTTAGCCAATTAATCTCATATCCTTGTAGCTTCTGGTCTGTAGGTCCATAAGGTCCCCTTCCTAGCTCGTAAAGGGTAATGAAGTTAATATATCTTGGATATAATTTGAAATGTTCAAATTAATTTAGGATATTAATATAATGTATGGTGCTACATTATAATATAAAGTTTATATAACTCTATAATCTAATTTTATTTTGGATGTGATTCAAAATTAGGTTTTGAGAGAATAAAATATTTGCATGAGTTCGAATGCTATTTTAAGGTGAATTAGATTCACATTAAAACTATAGATTAAATTTAATGCGTATATGATACACATTAAGCTATATATTATGAGAGAATGTTATATTTGAATATGATTCAAATCTAAATTAAATTAAATATAAGATATTTAAATTAGTAATTAATTAAATGGAAAATTAATTAATATTTTAGTTTAATTATATTTAATTAAATTAATTAAATTAATTAAATTAAAACTATAGGTTGTGTGAGAGATATCCATTTCATACGAAAAAGAAAATCGTATTTTTCTCTCTACAACTTTCTCTCCAAAAATTTCCAAATTCCAAAAGGTTCCCACAAACCAAAACCTCAATTACTCTTAAGATATGAAAGGTTTCAAGTGGTGGTGGCCTCCAAATTTGGCGATTTGTAGATTCAGAGACATCAACGAAAGTAAGTTTCATCTCTTGTTTATAATTCTATTTTATTTACAAAGCATTCTTAGCCATTAATTATTTTTACAGTAAAATTTATTTTTTTAATTTTTGCCAATGTATTTGGTATTTTTATTTTTCCAATTAAATTAGAGTAATGGTTCTGTAAAGTCTTCCGCTGCGTAAGGGCTCCCATTCCTTCATTTATGTGATGATATGTTTTTATGGTTTGCTATGAAAAAACTGTAAAGCATGATAAATGTGTAATATGGATGTGAATGTTGAATTAAATTTTATGTATATGCATATGGATGATTTAGACTAAGACTGCATGTTTTGGACTATGGTAGTTGTTAACTTTATCTATTAAGCTAGTACATGTATGTATGTGTTTCTTTTGGTTCACCAGATAGATATGAATGTTCCTTCGAGTTCACTAGACAAATATGAGTGTTCTCTAGGGTTCAATAGACAGATATGAGTGCTCCTTCGGGTTCACTAAACAGATATGAGTGTTCCTTCGTGTTCACTAGACAGTTATGTGTGTCTCTTTGGGTTCACTGAAATGTGTGTTCCTACAGGTTTACTGAGATACGTGTTCTTACAGAATCAATAGACTATGTGGCACATGTTATAAGCTTAAAAGGAACTTAACAATTCACCTAGCGGGTCTAGTAGTGGAAAACACCAGAAGCATGGTAGACCAGTAGGTTCCAAAGATAAAACTCTGCGAAAAAAGAAAGAGAGTCAATAACTTGATTAAGGATATGGATGGTCTAGAAGAAATCCAAAATTTGACTTCTGACAAGAATATCAAAGAAGATAAAACAACTGAGAATAATAATGAGATTTCAATAAACTATGTCATGATAGAAAAATGATGGAATTGAACTAATATAGTTGTTGACAATATTTCTGCATACAATGTTGCTCTTGATATTATATATGAAAATGGGGATCTTGAACCAAAATCT
Source organism: Cucumis cinereus (assembly GCA_037974625.1). Lineage (NCBI taxonomy): Eukaryota > Viridiplantae > Streptophyta > Magnoliopsida > Cucurbitales > Cucurbitaceae > Cucumis > Cucumis cinereus. Next base: position 3,526,286 of record JBBPDJ010000014.1, read on the forward strand.
GTTGAAGAATGTCAACAGAGAAAAGATTGGTCTTTGTGGAAAGAAACAATTGAGGCAAAATTAAAATCACTTTCAAAACGTCATGTTTTTGGACCAGTAGTCCAAACATCAGAAGGTGTCAAACCTGTTAGATGAAAAAGAAATGAAAATAATGAGGTCACAATATAAAGTAAGATTAGTTGCACTGGAATTTTGACAAAGACTTGCTATTGATTATGAGGAGACATATTCTTTGATGGTTGATGCAATCACATTAAGATTTATTACTGAACTGGCTGTGATAAAAATGTGGACATACATCTTATGAATGTAGTGACAACATATTTATATGGATCTCTTGATAATAATATTTATATGAAAGTTCCATAAAGATTTAAGATACCTAAAACATATAAATCAAGTTCCCAGAAACTGTATTCAATAAAGTTATTGAGTCACTATATGGATTGACATAATAAGAACGAATGTGGTATAATCGACCAAGTTAACAGTTCACCTAGCGGACCTAGTAGTGAAACGCACCAAAAGCGTGGTAGACTAGTAGGTTTCAAAGATAAAAATATTTGAAAAATAAAGAGAGTTAATAACTCGATTAAGGATGTGGATGTTCCAAAAGAAATCCAAAATTTGACTCCTGGCAAGGATATCGAAGAAGATAAAACAACTGAGAATAATAATGAGATTTCAATAAACTATGTCATGACAAGAAAAAGATGAAATCGAACTAAGGTAGTTGTTGACAATATTTTTGCATGTAATGTTGCGCTTGATATTATATATGAAAATGGAATCTTGAACCAAAATCTGTTGAAGAATGTTGACAGGGAAAAGATTGGTCTTTGTGGAAAGAAGTAGTTGAGGCAAAATTAAATTCACTTTCAAACGTCATGTTTTTGGACCAATAGTCCAGACATCAGAAGGTGTCAAATCAATTAGATAAAAAAGAAATGAAAATAATGAGGTCACAAGATATAAAGCAAGATTAGTTGCACTGAGATTTTGACAAAGACCTGGTATTGATTATGAGGAGACATATTCTTTAGTGGTGGATGCAATCACATTAAGATTTTTTATTGGTCTGACTGTATATGAAAGTCTAGCATACATCTTATGAATGTAGTCGCAACATATTTATATGGATTTCTTGAGAATGATATTTTTATGAAAGTCCCATAAAGATTTAAGATACATCAAACATATAAATCAAGTTCCAGGAAACTGTATTCAATAAAGTTAGAGTAACTATATGGACTAAAATAATAAGGTCAAATGTGGTTTAATCGTCTAAGTGGATATTTGCTAAAAGAAGAATATCAAAATAATCCAATATGTATGTGTATTTTTATAAAGAAGTTGTATATGTTGATAATTTAAATAAAAGACATTAGAATATTTTAAGAAAGAATTCAAGATGAAACCTCTCAAAAAAACAAAATTTTACCTTGGTTTGTAAATTGAGCATTTAACAAATGAGATATTTGTTCATCAATCAACTTATATAGGAAAAAGTTTGAAAATATTTTATATGAATAAAGCATATCCATTGAACATTCCAATTCAAGTTCGTTCACTAGATGTGAAGGAAGATATATTTTGACCTCGAGATGATAATGAAGAACTTCTTGGTCCAAAAGTATCATATTTTAGTGCAATTGGTGCACTTATGTATCTTGCTAATAATACAAGACCAAATATTGCATTCTCAGTAAATTTATTAGCTAGATACAGTTCATCTCCAACAAAAAGACATTGGAATGGAATTAAACACATACTCCATTATTTCCGATGAACCATTGATATGAGTTTGTTTTATTCAAATAAATCAAATTTTGATTCAATTGGTTTTGCAGATTCTAGATATTTATTTGATCCACACAAAGCTAGATCTCAAATAGGTTATCTGTTCATATGTGAAGGAACTGTTATATCATAGCAATCAGTGAAACAAATCATAACAGTTACTTCCTCAAATCATGTTGAAATTCTTGCAATGCACGAGGCAAGTCGAGAATGTATATGGCTAAGATCAATGACTCAGTACATTCGTGGAACATGTGACTTATCTTCTGGTAAAAAATTTTCAACGATACTATACGAAGACAACACGCTATGTATAGCTCAAATCTAATAAGGTTGTATTAAAAGAGATGGAACAAAATATATTTCACCAAAGCATATCTACACTCACGATCTTGAAGAAAATGGCGAGATCACAATACAACAATTTGTTCAAAAGATAACCTTGTAGACTTATTTAAAAAATTAATAATTGCCTACTGCAACTTTTAAAATTTTGGTGCACAATATTGGAATGCGGCGACTCAGAGATCTCATGTGATATTTCCATGAGGGGGAGTAAATTGTATTTTTTTTTTGTTAGTATATAAATTATATGAAATATGTACCTTTTTCTTTCACTAGGATTTTTTTTTCCATTTGATTTTTTCTAGTAAGATTTTAACGAGAAATATTTCATATACGTAATAGACATCTAAGAGGAATTATTATAAATATTATTAAAAATAGATACTCATTATGCTTAGTGTCCATTGTCATGTGTCACTCATATACATTGTTATATATCTTGAAGATAACAACACTTAGTGGTCATGTAATCTACCTTATGCTTATGAAATTGCTTATAAATAGTGGCATTTGGTGGGTTTTGGAAGGTATATATATTGGTTGAAATTCCAAACAAATTGGAGGTAGTGGAAAGTTTTGAAGAATTTTATATTTTCTTAATTTGTTAATTTATTATTTTGTTTTATTTTATTTATAAATTATATTATATTATATTTATTTTTCGGAAATGGAAATTAATTTTGATGTGTTAATTACTGAAAAAATAATAATTCATATATGGTAGGAAGGTGGGATAAACATGTGGGAAGCATGCAGACAAGAGTTGTGGGTTTTTTTGAAAAAGACAAAGGATTGTAAGGGTTTTAGTTTGTGGGTTCGAATGAAAATTGTATGAACGGTTCCAAACTACGGCATTAAAAGCAAGTGGGCGTCACTTGTGGGGTTTCTTTTATTTGGAACTTATATTAATAGTCTACCTTTTATTTTCAATTTTTGACACGTGTGCATTATCCATCAATTCAATTCCTAACATGCATTTTCTAGTAGCTAGCTATGTCAAAACTTCCTCACCCACCACCTCGATTTAGGTTTAGGGAACAACCATTATTAAATTAAAATAAAAAAGAATAAAAATTAGATCCATTTAATAACAAACGTTTTCAAATTAACAAACAGAAACATAAATAAAAATAACATATTTTCTAACGGATATGAAAGAAAGAAATTTAAAGGTAAAAAAGATATCGATAGACTTAATTTTTTTCCAAAAAAAAAAAAAAAACAAAAACAAAATAGCTATCAAAAGAAGATCGACCCTTTTTAAAAAAGGATAACAATAAAATAAAATAAAAACGAGAAAGCAAATCCCTAAAAGAACCTTGGAAGCAATTCATGAGAAGCACTTAAAATGCATTATCTAGAAATGGCCATTGAAACCCACAGTTAAGGACAGCCCCGGCAGCCCCACCAATTAGTGTCATGACCTGATAAGGATCAACCAAAGCCAATCCAGAAACGACACTCCAACTCATCTCCATTCTCATCTCCTCTCTCTCTCTCTCTCTATTTATACTCTTTTTTCTCACTGTTTCATACCAATTTCTATTTCTCCTCTTTCTTTTTCTCTCTATAAATATTAAATTCTAAATTATTTTCCTTTTTTACTTCTAATTTTCACATCACTATGATTCGGTTCTTACGATCCTCCTCTCGGAATCTCTTCCACCCACTTCTCAACCGAAACTTTCACTGTTCCGATTCTTCAATGGCGGTCCGGTGCGGGCGTCGTCGGACAGAGTATTGCTCCCGATTTCTCTGGCCGACATGTCGTTTTGAATCTACCGAAGCTGCACGACATGTGGATCAACTTTATCTTCCTAACCATGATGATCAGGTTTGTTTGTTTTGTTGTCTTTTTCTGTTTCATGCATGTGATTTTTCTTTCTCTTTTTAAATATTATAATTATTCTCATTCTTTTTTTTTTTTTATTTCCCTTTTTCCTTCTAAATTTATTTGTTATATACCTAAATTGGTGCGACAAATAAATTAATTATGTAAATGTAGTTTTAACAATAGGTTTAAAATGAAAATAAATGTGAAATTGAAACTTTAAATGGAACCATAATTACTAATTATAATTATTAACCTCCTTTACATTGCTATTTATAGCATAAACAGAAACTTAATTAATTCTACTTTTAAAAATGTTTTTAAAAATTAATACTTTTTCTTCAACCTTCCTGTTTCATATAACACTTATCATCTCCAACAATTTTGTTTGGTAGCTCTTTTGTGTATCTATTCCAATCTCTCTTCACTTTTCTTTCTTCTTTTTCTCACCCCATACTTATCTCTTTATATTAACATTTCCTTCTCAAACCTTAATTCTAAATATATTTTAACTAAACATATATACACTTTTTTTTCTTTTTTTTAAATATATTTAAATATAATTTTGAAAAATTGTCAAAAACCGACAAATTGACAAAATATTTACCCTTCACAGAAAAATCAAATGTAATAATTTTTTTTTTAATCTTTTAGTGGTTTTTTTCTATAAAGTGTAAATAATTTATTCATTTTTCTATTATTGGAAAAAATCTCATGTATTTATTTAATTTGGATGGTATTTCAAATTTAAAAACAATGTCACTAAAAATTAATCATATATAGCACATGGATAATATTTAATATTAAAATATTGTCAAATCATACAGAATGTCTCCAGCTATCCATATACCTTCTTCTATTTAAATTGATTTATTTGTACTTTTTTAATTGCATTATAACTTATCTTTTCAATAAATAAATAAATAATAATAATAATAATAATAATAATAATAATAATAATAATAATGCATTATAACTTATAAGGGAAGGGATAGAAATTTAGAACTTTTTTAGTTGAATAATTTTGGGATTGGATCTTCAAGATTTAAATTAATATATTATTCATTAAATTAGTTAAGAAATTTAAATTTTAAATGTTACAAATAACCCAAACGAGCAAAAATATAACACACGTCTATCTAATTTTGATATAGGGTTAAAGATAAATGATTATGGTATAATTAGAATCAGATAATATTTATATTTCTTTTCATTTTTTTTTTAAGATTAAGATATATATTTTAAAACTATTACTCTGAGATTTACTTGTAACTTTAAATTTAATTAAATTAAAGGCTAAATTATAACTCTCACTATTTGTAATTGACTCAAACCGATAATATTTCATTACAAAATAAGTCTAAAAGTTAAAAATGTCTCTACGGTTTTTTAGCATTTTGATAAATTTATTTGAAGTTGTCTTGAGTTTGAAAAGAATCAATTTAAAAATAAATTATATAGGCTCCGTTTGGTAACAATTTAATTTTTGAGTTTTTGTTTATTAAAAATTAAATCTATAGATATTACTTTCACTTTCAAATTTCTTCATTTGTTATTTTTTTTAACAAAAATAACTTTTAAATTCAACATTTATATTCAAGAAAGATGTGTAAGAAATAGAAAACTAATTAGGTTTAATTTTTAAAATTAAAAATAAAAGACAAAATGAACCAAACAAGAGCCATAGATATTCTCATTTTATTTTTCTATTCTTTTCTTCAACTTTTCCAATTCTTACGCTAACTTTCTCAACAACCGCAATGAAAGCCAAAAATTTTAGTTAAAAGACAAAATCCAACCAAATTTCACAAAACTCCAACCTCAAATTTCTCCTTATAACATATTGAAATAACAAATAATCAAATAAAAAAATGTATTTCACTATTAATACACATTCAACAACTTCTGCTCATATAACAATAAGGATTTTTTCTAAAGTTGAAAGGTATTTTTGAAACTTTTGAAAGTTTAGAAATATTTTTTATACAAAACACTAATGATACTAGTAATAACTCGTATTGGAAGTTTAAGGGTATTTTTAAAAACTTAAAAAGTTTTGGAGTATTTTTTACAATTTAACCTAAATTAAATCCTAATGGATCGTTTGGTTTACGAGAATTCAAGATTTTAATAGGTTGAATATTTGGATTAATTTGTTTGTTATTGTGTAGTTGCAAGATGCTTAGGCATTTAGAGAATCTCGGGTATCCTAGAATGTTCTTACGAGTGATATCTCAAAAGATTTAGACGCTCCCTAAAACTCAGGCACCACATGTTGAGAACTTTTTTTTTCCCCTAAATTTTGGCATCATTTTTTTTTATTTGTTTTTTTTTTTTTTTTTTTTTTGCCTTTCTTGTGTGTGAACGAGCTTGTGCTAGTTTACGTGGCATTCTAGAATGTTTTTATGAGCGTGTGTGTGGCATAGTAGAATATTTTTATAAGTGATATTTCAAAAGATTTAGATGTGCTCCTAAAACACAAACATATCACGTTATTTAAATAGAGACATTTTCAAATATAGTCAGATGAACCAAAATATTTACCAAATATAACAAAATTTTAGATTATATCAATGAGAGACACCATAGACTACTATTTGTGTATTAATAGACACTAATAGAAGTCTCAATATTTTTCGTAGATAGAATCTAAACTTTTGTTATATTTTTGTAAATATTTTCAACCGTTTTCTCATTTATAATAATTCTCCATTTAAATATGGGACTCTATTTGTTTTCAATTAGAACAAAAATTATATGTTACAAAGAAAACCACAAATTTATACCAATACTCTAACAATTTTTCTGTATTTTGATAATGCATAAGTATAAGATCCTCTTAAACCAAATACCATCATATGCTTCTTTTAAAATTAGTTCAAGTATTTCAAATCTAAATCTAAATTAATATTGAGTGTTATTTCATTTTCAAATGTGTATATATATATATATATATATATATATATATATATATATATATTAATATATAAATTATATGACAAAAAGGTATATATAATAATAATAATACTTCATTTTATAAAGAAATTGGTATTAATTGAAATGGTAATTGGTGTAGGAATTGGATTTTCCGGGAGGAAGCGTTCCATTTACAAATGAAATGAGATTCATTTGGGAGTCCACTGAAAAGCGAGTTCCATGTTATCGTGTGCTTCATGAAAATGGGGACGCCATTACTCCAAACAATTTCAACCAGGTGATCTTACTATTATTTAATTTTATTATTGTAATATATGTATATATGTTGCTCCTTCTACTTCTTAATCGCTACATCTTTGTCCCGATTATTGGAATTTGATAGTTGAGCAAAGATGTAGCGATTAAGATGTATAAAGATATGCTTACCCTTCAAATAATGGACAACATATTCTACGAAGCACAAAGGCAAGGAAGAATCTCATTTTACTTAACTTCATCTGGGGAAGAAGCCATTGCTATTGCTTCTGCAGCTGCACTTCTCCCTGACGACGTAGTTTTGGCTCAGGTTATATGAAATCACTTTTTTATATATGTTTCCATCTTTCTAACTTCAAAAACCCAACAATGATTCAAATTGAATCTGAGTCAAGCTATAAACTTGCAGTACAGAGAGCCTGGTGTGTTATTATGGCGTGGGTTTACGTTGCATGAATTTGCAAATCAATTGTTTGGAAACAAACATGATTATGGAAAGGGTAGACAAATGCCCATTCACTATGGCTCCAACCATCACAATTACTTCACCATTTCATCTCCCCTTGGGTAAACTCTATTAACTAACTTCTCTATATCACAATAAATTGTGATATCTATCTATGTCATCCAATTGAAAGAAGGTAGTTTTGATTTTGTAGAACACAACTTCCACAAGCAGTGGGCATTGCTTATTCTCTTAAAATGGATAGAAAAGATGCATGTGCTGTCGCTTATTTTGGAGATGGTACCACTAGTGAGGTAAATATAATTAAAAACTCCGATATTCAAACATTTCTAAAATAGTCCTCGTCAAGTTTCATCTTTCACCATTACATCTTTTTATTAAAAACGACATTGACCACTTAGATTTGAATACAAAGTTAACTTTTTCGTTAAATATCAAAACTATATTTTTTTCTTTTTACTATATAGACCGACCCGTAGTGAATTTTGCTCTAAGTGACCAAAATTTTATATCAAAAAATTAGATAAGAATAACATGTTTGTATGCAAGAATATTGTTTTGTAGCTACATTACCTTTATCTCTTACTTAAAAAGAAAAGAAATTGTTGTTGATATGTATGACTTAGGCTTAGCATTAAAGGTTGATATGGATAAGTTGCCTTTTTTTTTTTTCCCTTTTTTTTGGGAAATATGGATAAAGGAATCTCAAAGGTTGCTTTTACTACTATTGTTATTTCTTTTATCTATCAAAACATCATGGTGTTACTTAAAAGTTAATTGGTCAACGAAATGACTACTCAATAATCTCATGTTTTATTTATTAGGTTATTTATAATGAGTGGCAATTTTAGCAATAATAATTAACAATTTATTTATTATATATATAAGAGAATTTTATGAACAAGTCATAATAAAATGGTTACAATTCACTAATCTTGATCGCATCTTAATTTCATTTCATTGAGCCAAATATTCATTTGGGCTTTATGCGTTTTGATTTCATCTCAAAACCAAATAGTAATGAGAGGAGTAGTCCATCTATTTTTAAGGACAGTGAGCCCCTTCGAATTTTTCTATGTGGGATTCTCAACATCCCAACATCTTAGAAATTTTAAATAACATTCAAAATCAAAAGTTCCATTTCCATCGATTTTTGACAAAAAATTGTTAGTACTGTATTTCAAAATACCTATGTTGAATAAGAGATTTTGGATCAATCACAAATTATCACGTTATTAACTAAATTAATGACGAAATCATAAAGAATTGAATTTGTTACTAATAGAAAGTTGAAATGTGTCCCAAATTAAAATTGAAGACATAAATTTTGTTCAATTAAATATTATTTATTTGAGCTAAAGTTCAATTGAGCTAAAAAAAATAGATTTGTTTTAGTCCAATTCCTAACTAAGGCCCAATCCATATGGTTGGGCTCAGGGGGCCAAGTCCATAGGTCAACCAAGTTCAAGCCCATAAAGTTCATCTGATAACTTTATAAATAGAAAAGTTCTCTTCATTTGAGAGTTCAGAAATTTAGATTTCACTGAGCTTAGAAAGAATTGTCCAAACAATTAGAAGACTTCACTAGCTCCCGAAACTAAACTACAGTTACATACACATTCAATCGAGAGAGAATCAAAGGACCAAAAATTAGAGATCGAACCACATCGTATCATAATCTATATCACCACAAGCTCAACTCCACGATCACATCATAATCTATATCAACACAAGTTCAACTCCATGAAACACGTTTCTTGGAAAACCTCGTGCAAACAACCTATAAAACTATAAAACAAATTTAAAAATTAGAAAGTACCATTTACTCTTTTTTTCAAAGAAAAGATACCCATAGGTCGTTTAAAAAATATAAATGTCCCATTAAAACCCTAGATCTAACGAAAATGTTATTACCACAAGACTAAAACCATTTATATACCCATCACTTCCGTCTTCCATCTTCTCTCTCTCCTTTTTTTTTCAATCTATGTAGATCAAAAATGTAATTTATGTTCGTATTATGTTTTTATTCCAATAAAGGTCTAAAATAAATGTCATGAAAAGGTACGAGGATAATTATATTGGTTAAATTACTAATTTAGTTTTAGGTTTAAGTCTATTTGATTTCTATACTCAACTATTAACTTTCAATTTTTTTTAAAAAAATATATATATATAAACCAAAAAAACTGAAAGTTGATTAAAATTTATATATGATTTTTTTTATAAACAAAATGATTTGATCATTTGAATATTATTGAAATTTGATAGTGAAAAATTAAAGAATGAAATTGAAATGATAAACAGGGGGATTTCCACGCAGCATTAAACTTCGCAGCCGTATTAGGAGCGCCCGTGATATTCATCTGCCGCAACAACGGTTGGGCGATCAGCACATCCATCGAAGAACAATTCCGAAGTACAAAAAATCCCCTAATTGAAATCTCACCTATATATAAATTCTTCCAAATCCTAAACTCTAATTAAGATGCCGGCCTTGATTTTCATTTTTCAGGTGACGGTGTGGTTGTCAAAGGCCAGGGCTATGGAATCCGAAGCATCCGAATTGATGGAAACGATGCCCTAGCCATTTACAGTGCGGTTCGTAAAGCTCGATCGATGGCAATCGAGGAGAAGATGCCGGTTCTTATTGAGGCTTTGACTTATAGAGTTGGCCATCATTCGACATCTGATGATTCGAGTAAGTATAGGGCCACTGATGAGATTCAGTATTGGAAAATGGAGAGGAACCCTGTGGATCGCTTTGCTAAATGGATCTCTAATAATGGATGGTTTAGTGATGAAGATGAGTCCAACCACAAAACCACTGTCAAAAAACAGGTCAGTTTTCATTTTTTTCAGTAAATGCAAAAACTTACCATAGTTCAATTATATCCTTAGATAAACTTTGAATTGTAAAATGGATCTGTAATAATGGATGGTGCTGATTTTGTTGGCTCAGTTGTTACAAGCAATTCAAAATGCAGAGAAAACAGAGAAGCCTCCACTTTCAGAGTTATTCAATGATGTTTATGATCATTCACCTAAAAACCTTCAAGAACAAGAAGAAGTACTAAGGCAAACAAGGAAGAGATATCCTCAAGATTACCCTTCTGATGTTCCTCTTTAGATTCTCTATCAAACACCAATTGTCAACTCTCCAAATGGAAGCTTTTACCCAAAATAAATCTAAACTCATATCATCTCATACAATGCTGTTATATCAGCTTTGTGGGTTAATATCATGTTCATGATATGGCTCTTTGGGAACTCTTGGCAATGATGTTTGTGTAAAGTGATATGAAACATGAGTAAAATTATATTTATCCTATGAATGTGTTCCAACTTATTTTGATGCTCAAAATCAAAGTGTGTATCAACATGAACATAATTTAAGACTTAAGAAGTAACTACTATCTTAAAAATCTGTAAAAGAAACTGTAAAAAAAACATCAAAATCTGAAGTATTGATAGGATTTCAGGATCTGTTTTCATCTGTGAAGTTGGAAGTTCATGGTAAATCAAACTCAAACCAGAAAAAAAACCAATTAATCGTCAACCTAGTAAGAACGACTGAAAGAATACAAGGAACTTAGTGTCGAGCAGACATTTTAGTTTAACGAACGTATAATCCATAAAGGGAAAATTGAAGATCCCCTTTAGGATGTGTGCTGAAATGGAATAACTATGGAACGAGTAGCCTAAAACAGAATGAGAATCCTCCTACAATTTTTAGTATATAATCAATATGAGCAGCAGCCACCGGCCGAAGTGGTCGTTTCGGGAGGTTTCTCTTTGAAGATATTCTTTTTTAACCCTGTTGAGCCATCAGCCAAAAGACTGGGGGTGTCCAATATCTGCAAACACATTATTTTGGGCATCACATTATTGAATGGCTTATTGAGAATTGGTGGGACAAATTATTAGCACTTGAGATATTCTAGAATAGGTTCTACTCTTAGTTCCACCTAATCAAAGAGTATTTCTAAGCTAAATGCCTACTACAAGCTTATTTTCAAGAGAAAACTAGTAGTAAGTTTAAATACAATACAATTACACTCTTGGACTACAACTCAACAATTTGTATTAAGCATTATATTATATGTGAAGCACGAAAGCATTTCGAGTTTTCACGTACCTTCAACACAAGCTCGTCAAAGCATTGCTCCACATTGACCCGAGTTTTCGCACTGCATTCGAGAAATAGGCATCCATATTCTCGAGCAAAGTCAATTCCCTCTTTTTTACTGACTACACGTTCACTTTCCTGAAATATTAGATTGCTTGAGTTTAAGGTTCTAGCATCTTATCCAATTCAATTTCTTAATCTGAGATGAATTTTGTTAGGATTCTTCCTAACAAGAATTAATATCTAGAATATATTGAAAATTATTGAAGAACTACAATATAATCCAAGTTTATGGTACTTGGAACCCCCCTTTCTTGAGTGCTCTCACCCAAGCCCTAGTTTACTCCACAAGATAATCCCCCCTCACTCACTCATCCTCCTACTATTTATACAATCATTCCCTAACAAACTTCTATCCAATGGCCAATATACCCCTTATATCTAGGTACCTGTCAAATTTCAAATTTGTGTTTAGTGAATGATGTCTAAAAACAATAGTTGAAATTTCTATATTATTGAATAAATCATAATAATTCAGAGTACATAATAATATTTTACATAGGAAATAAATAGACCTCAAAAAAACCACTAAAGGAAAATTCATAAATGGAAAATACCAAAAAGAAAAATAATAATGAAAAATACTAATAATCCATAAACCCTAAGTTTCCTTTTCAAGAACAATATTTGGATTTCATAACTCGAAATGTAAAAATTTTGAAACAGGTTTTAGTAGTTTCACATTCTAATTAACTTTACAATTCAAACATAGACTTCCCAACTCCACACACATGTTAACTCCACAAACATTAATTTCAAACTTCATGACTTAACTCAGCACTCCAAACAGTCCCATAGAGATCTAAAATATATTTGGCAGTAATTAGCTGGAAATTTAGACTTAAATCTGTAGTTAACTACATAGGGGTAGCCCTCGACCAAGATGCTAAAAGAACTACATTGGGCAAGGTAATTACTCTTTACTACTAAAGTTCCTCAGATTTAAAAGCATACCTTATCCACTTTGTTTCCGACAAGCATCTTAATGCAATCCTGATTTGTTGAGTACAGATCAATTTCTTTAGCCCATATGTCAGACAGATTTGTGAATGTCTCTCGCCGGGTCACATCATACACTAATTGTAAAAATGTTAAGTTAGATTGAGAATGAGAACTAATTCAGTAAAATGAAAAATAATCCAGAATAAAAATTTATCAAAACAAATCACCCCTAAAAGCAGAATGATTAGCTGGAAACATTTTAGAACAAAGAAAAGGGCAACTTGTTGGGTCAATCAAACCTTCAGTAAAATAGTATACACAATCTAAAGGTTTGTGTATCTGAGACTCTGAGAGTCCCTGTTCTCTTTTGTTAATATACATACAGTACAGGTTTCTTATTTTTTAAGGGGAAAAAAAGCACGAAGGTAATATATACACTCAAGAGGCTTGTGTCTAATGTTTTCAGCTCATCATTTAACTTACGAGTGTAAAAGTATATTAGTGAAATAAAGAAACAGTTGAATAGGTCAATCACTTATTAGTCACAAACTTGAAAGTTGAAGGACTTGTTAGATGCAAAATCAAAAGGTTTGGCAAGTACTAGACACTTTTTAAAAATCTATGGACCTATTAGAAACCTTTCAAAGTTTAGGGAAGGGACCTAGGCACTAAACTTATAATTTAACCTTTATATGTATGTATATATGTATTTGTTTATATATCTGATAGTGCCAAACGAAGATAGGTTCCTTAGGAGAACTTTGCCTCTCTTCCAAAACAAAAAACAAGTGTCATATTCATATGTGAACTGAAATTGAAAAATTAAAGATTGTACAAATATTGAAACAGTAAAATGCTAGTATTTGAGATATAGATAGAAAAAGATGAAATCAATAGAACATACCCATAATGATTCCTTGAGCTCCCCTGTAGTATGAACCTGTTAGCGTTCGAAACCTCTCCTGCCCAGCTGCAAGTAGAGACCATTTAAATACAATTAAGGTAGACAAACAGTAACGAAATAAGATTTAAACTTCCATTAAAATAAACGTATTAAGGTAGACAAACGTAATATGATTTCTTAATTATCTTCTTCACCACAGAATGGCATTGCCAAATAGAACTCAAAATGTAGGTATCCACTGAATCAATTTCATCATACGATAACAGGGCCAAGTTACATTACATTGAGTAGAATGCACATAGGTCTCAGCTAATCACTAAGACCTTTTTTTCTTCTTTTTCCCCCTATATATTCAGTAGCTATCATAGTAAGTCCTAAGCAGCACTAAAAAGATGACATCCTACTTTTTGGTTTTTTATCAGTGTTTTCTTTTTCCCTTCATTGGAAAACAGAAATTGTTTTGATGATGTCGTTTATTTATTCCTTCCTAATAATTCCGACAACAATACCATATCACAAGATGAGCGGTAAAACCTTACATTCATGAGAGTTCCGAAGGTTATAAGCCATGGGAAGTAAGTATAAGTAAATCCACCTCTACTGGAATCAAAGAACTACAATTTCCAACAGCACTATTTTCTAATAGGACGATCGATCAATTAGTGCAATTTTGGGTGCATGGAACACCCAAGACACTGTTTGGTCAGAGATGTATGTTAATCCATCCCCTATAATTTCACACTCTTAATAATTTCAGGATATGCATGTTAAAGTTGAAGGAAATTGAGTCAGGATAAAAATTCCATAAAATAAGTAACTTCACAGATACTTCTGTAGCCTTCAGAAATATGTTAAATGCATATCTAGCATAAAAACTAAAAGATATAAACTAAATACAGAACAATATAACACAATGGGTGAAACCAAAAGATGACCGAAATAAATCATAAGGCACCATTTCTTTTCCCCTATCATGTTTATACACATGCACATAACATGAAACAAAATGGAAAATTCACCTGTATCCCATATTGCAAGCTTCAACTTCTTGCCCCCAACTGTAACATGCTTAATCTTGAAATCCACACCTAAAAATTATCTAGAGAATAAGTATAAATCTAATATGTAAGAATATGAAAATAGACCATAAAAGAATCTTTTCTATCAGGAACAAGAAAATATTCCATTGATGTAAATAAAATATTTCAAATAGAAAACCAAATCAGTAACAAAAAGGACCCTGAATTGGTTGGGAGGATCAGAGGTTGGGGATAGTTCCCTTTGCTGCATTTACCTTCGTCTTTATCACCTCTCTCCATTAAAATATCCCTTTGCAGCTTTTATCCAATTTTGGCCATCCCGTCTAATGGGGAGGTTTCAATGTTTCTCTTTGCTCAATGTTGGCTAGGTTTGGTTCTTTCCCATGAGATAGGGATGCTCGTTTGTTACCCCTAATCGTCCAACAAGTTTAACTATTCCTTTATCTCTATTTACTAACCATGGAAGGTTAAAATCTACAGAAGATTGGGACAGTTTGATGGATACTTTAGAGGCGCATTTGGCTCATAACATTTCATGCCAAGCCATGATCCAAGAGTGATTGTTCCTTCACCTGTCTTTTCAAGACAATTGTGCTTGCTTCCACACAACTCTTTCATATGTTTTTCACCCTTACAAACATTTGAATTCTTCGCCAAATATTATGTTATGAAGAACAAAAAGTTCACAAAACTCCTTTTCTAAATTTCAAAAGTTTCCTTCAGATTTTGAAAACAATTTCTAAAAACTAAGTAAGAACTGAACATCAACGGTTATGAAACAAGGCCTTAATCTTTCTACGAATGGAATTTAATACAACTTCAGTCCAACCTGATATTACAGAAAGTTCAATCCCAATTTCTGAACACCTCAGAATTAAAACAAAAGAAACAAAAGTAGAAATGAGAGGAGTACCAATAGTTGGAGAAAGATCCTCAAAGGAATCGGAGGTAAAGCGCAAAAGAAGAGTGCTCTTCCCTACACCGGAATCACCAATCAAGAGCAACTTAAATAAGTAATCAAACTCCGGTTGACTCGAAGACGGTGCGGACGACATTAGAAACACCTTAATCAACAAAATTCAAGCTTTCAATCAATTTCACGGTCAATCAGAAAAGCAAATACAATTACAGAGAAAGAGGAAAGCAAAAAGTGAATCAAATAGTACTCTGGAAGATTGACTGAGTATGATTAGAGCGAGAGAGATTGGAGAAAGCTTTGAAATGGTTCTTCACTCTGAATTCAAAAACTTTCTTCTCTCACCGATTGATTCGGTTCTCCGTAATTCTTTACCTTTCTTTTCTTTTTTTTGTTTTTGAAAAATGTGCCGAGTCCTTTTATTATTGTACTGTAAGAACGAATCTATTTTTGCCCATTGCAATCGTTAATGGTCTACCGTTGGATTTATTGTCATGGTCTCAACCTTTTCTTACCAATGTTTTTTTAAAAAAACAATATACTTTATAAGTCATTATTCATCGGAATTTTTTTTAAAATAATGTTAATTTAATAATTATTGACAAAAATAGGATTGACTCGAAAGAATTGTCAAAAATAGTGTAGCGGAGTCGTGTACCAAGTACACGACTTCACTAAGTCGTAGATCAAGTACACGACTCGGGTACAAAGTTGTGGACTCGATCCAGACATCTCTGATGTGTCTGCAGGTGTGGCAGTTTGACCGACTTTATTGTCATGCATGCATGAAGTCGTGAACAGGGTCCACGACTTCAAAAGTGTAATCGTGGACCCATCCACGACGTCGCCCCTAAAAACCCTACTTATGCCTGATTCTTCCTTCTTCTTCCTCTTCATCTCTACCGTTTTTTTCTACATCCATTTTCATCCGCCCATATCAAAGGAAGTCGCCGCCCAGTTGTCGTCCTCTGTCACTGTCACCGTCTAAGGTATGAATAATTTTTGTAATTTTTATGTATTTTATTTTTACAAGAAGAATCGTAACTTTGGTCATTGTTTCTCTTCTTTGCATCCGTTGTCGATCTTCGCAACAATATATTTGTCGTCGTCCGCCGCCTGTCGCCGTCGCCATTCGTTCAAGGTATGAATTATTTTCTTAATTTCGTTAGATGAATGTTGAATTTTAGTATTTATTTTATGATGTTTATAGTTGATTTATTTCCATGTGTTTTGTTTGTGAGTGAGTTGGATTACATTGTAAAAAGAATGGAAATATTCTAGATTTTGATGAAATATGGATGCACTGGCATGTTCAATTGTTCATGTTATTGATACTAGAGTCATTATTCCTATAGAAAGTTGTTTTTTTATTGGTATTAAGGGATTTAAAGAATTATAAAATAAAAAACAAATGGAAATAACAATTTGAGTTGAATAACTATATTTATTTTATATATATAAATTAAATATATTTATAGTTATATTTAACTAGATAAAGCTAACAAAATAATAAATTATATTATAATAATATAAAAGAATTTAAAAAAAGCTACGGACTTGGATTGGCACTATAGAGATAATCAACATAGATAGACATAAAAGATGTAGGCGAAAGAAGAAATTAAGGAAGAAGTAAAAAAAATATTTCGGGTTTATTCAATCCATAAATAAAAATAAGTAAAAAAACTTAATATCCTTTTTTATTTATTCAGAAAATTGCAACAAAATCACCTCAGGTAATGTACAAATTTGATTTAAAACAAAAAATAATCTTGACTATAATGCTACAACAAAATTCTAGTTAAAAAAAAAAAAGAGATGGCAAAAAGAATAGGGAGGCAAAAGGTTAAAAAGTTAAAGGTGTTATTTTTTGTCCTTAGTTATAAGAGCTAGGCGAAAGGCATACATCAAAGAACAAATAAAAAAAATAGTTAAATAAATAAATAAATAGAATGAAAAAAAATGTGGAATATAAAGCAAAAACAAAAAATGACTGATCATAATTCACTCACATATATATTGAAAACACACTTAAAAGAGATAAAAAAAATACTAACAAAAAATGTAGGTATAAAATGTATTGAAGTCTTAGAATAATGTTGGATTGGTTTATGATGCTGATATTTTTCCAACTTTAACAACTGATTAAAAATGTCGATGCATCCAGAAGATCTAGTTATTTTTTAACTTGGTAATGATGGGATAATGATATTGATGTAGAAGTTGATGAATTGTTTGGGAATGAAGAAATTATTGAACATGAAAATGAATTGGTACAATCTGAGATGTTTACGGAAATAGACTAGGATATTACTAATTCTATTTGTGAACAAGGGTCTACATTAGAAGTTAGGAACATACCATTAGATAATTCATGTTTATTTCAAAAAGGAATGTTATTTAAGAAGATCTTCAATTGACTGTTAAGAAATATTGTGTTTTTGTGTTTAAAGATATTAAAGAAAATTGTAAAAGTTGAAAGTGTTTTTGAAATAAGTCAGTGTTTATTCAATGGGAAACATGATCTATAATTAGTAATTTAAACAATGAGTCTCATTTATTATATTTGTTGTTGTTTACGTGTGTTTCATAATCCACTACCAAATTTGTAATCAACAAACCAATATGATTGAGCAGCTTATGTTATTAATCCTATTGCTTTTGAAAATTACTAGAGACCCACTAATTTTTTTCCATACATTTTTTAACAATTGTTCAATTTTTGCTTGCAAATTCTCTTACCGTTACCATTAATATTATAGATATTGCTACACAGTATGAGATATGATTATTGTTATTATTACGTATTGTTATCATTACCAATTGATCCTAAACGATAATGATTAGGAGATAATGATACTAGACAATGCAAAATAACACAAAGCTTCAATTATACCCTACCCAAATTATGTTTGCAGCATGTTTACATAAACGTGAGCAAAACTAATCTAATTACGTTTGTGATGGAAGTCAACTACAATTGATTTATCAATTGTATCCCATTACAATTACATCATTTTTTTTTATTATGGGTCGATAAATAGGAGTAATTTTAAGAATATAGGTTTTTTTAAAAATAATGTAAAAAATTGGGTAGGGTTGAAAAAAACAAAAGTGG
Organism: Cucumis cinereus; assembly: GCA_037974625.1. Taxonomy (NCBI): domain Eukaryota; kingdom Viridiplantae; phylum Streptophyta; class Magnoliopsida; order Cucurbitales; family Cucurbitaceae; genus Cucumis; species Cucumis cinereus. Next base: position 3,545,029 of record JBBPDJ010000014.1, read on the forward strand.
GGTAATTGACCAAACTATTGTAAAAAATAGGGTTAATTTTGTTGTTCATAGAAGCAGTGTACCCGATACACGACTTCCATTTGTCCAATCACGGCCCACGTGGAGCCTAGACTGGTTGACTGGATGAGGGGAGTCGACTCCCTCAAAATTAAATTAAAAAAATTTCCTAAACCCTAAATTAATCCCTCTTTCTTCCCCATTTCAATCCCCTCCTAATCTTTCTTTCTCAACTAACTTACCTATTCTCTTTCTTTCCCGTTTAATTTACATCTTCTCTTTCATTCTCATTTAATTTTCATATTCTCTTTATTCCATATTTAATTTACATATTCTCTTTTTCCATGTTTATTAAAGTTAGGTAGTATAGATGATCAAACTTTACAATCAATTTTCTCTAAGCTAATTAAAGATATGTAAAATTAATAAAACATGATAATTTTAGCTATTTTCATAGGTTAATTCATATCAAAATACTTTGATTCTCAAACTATATTGTTTCCTAAATACACTCAAATTTAATGCGAAAAAAAAAAGAGAGAATTACCCATGTTCTTAGAACCTAAGGGGGTGTTTGGCCCATGGGTTTGGAATTAGGGGGGTCTGGCTTCCAAACTCATGTTTGGACACTTGGAATAAAATTTTTGGGATTAAGAAACCAAACCCATGTATTTGGAATATGTTTTGTATTGAATATTATAGGTTTTAGAAAAAAATCACTTCAACCTTTTATCAATGATCATTGATGACCGTTGGAAACAAAAGTTGGTCGACTTCACGAGCAACCATTGATGATCGACCATGATCGATCGACACGGTCAAGACGACCGACCATGATCGATCGACATAGTCAAGACGACCGATCGTGATCAATCGATGGTCACGACAACTGATCGTCTTGACCGTCAGCTCCGGATTATCTTGATTGTCGGCTTTGGATCGTCTTGACCGTCAACTATTGATCGACTAGACCAACGATGATCGATTCGTTGGTGACCTACAACTTTGGATGTCATTGTCGTTTGGTGGACATCTTGATTGTTGACGACCAATTATTATCGTTAATGATCAATTGTCGTGTCTATTAACAAACGATCGTCATTGACCAATAGCCATGACCCTTGGCGACCGATTGTCATAGCGGTCGACGACCAACCAATCATTTTAATCATTGGCGTTTGTTGACTGTCTTCACCATCGGTCGACAATCGCCTTTATCATTGAGGGTGCACATATCAATCATAACATAGCAATCTTAGTGATCCCGTAGGAACACATCTCAATCATAAGTGTGGACTCGATGATGCACATATCAGTCATCACAGTAAAAAACAGTCATAGGCGATGATCACATAGTGACACCGTAACATTTAATATGATGTACATAGCTCAACAAAAAGTTTAACAGACACCAGTAGTCCAATAAGACATACAACATGCAAGATCCATATTTTACCATAAACATATCATCTCTTTAAAAACATTAATCATGAATCTTTCGATCACTAACCCTGTCGACCGCCGCCGACCTTGAAAAAATTAATAAAATAAAATTTTCAAAAATCTTTTTATTTTTTTTGAGTCATTCCAAATACACCTTTGATTTAATCACAATAATATTTTTTAAAATACATTTTCTCGCTCTTCTATTGTTATTAAATGTTAAAATTTCTTGTTTTTTCATTATTGTCATGAAAATCAATATAGTAAAGAAATTGAATTAGTGGTACAAAATATGGAAAAAATAAATTAAAAAAATTAATACATTATAAAATTTAGGATGTAAAATTCACAAAAAAAAAAAAAAAAAAAGGAAAAAAAACTAAACAAACTCGCTAAACCAAAGAATTCAAAATCAACACCTCAAACACAGACATCAGAAACTTTGGATTCCAAATCCAGCACCCCAAACACAGGCATTTGTAATTCTCAGGCATCAGAACCCCATCAGAAAAATCCACAGACATTTAGGGCCCGTTTGGTAACGTTCCTGTTTCATGTTTCCTATTTCTGTTTCTAATTTTTTAAGAAACGGGTGTGTTTGATAACGTTCCCTGTTTCTTGTTCCCAAAATTTGAGAAACG
>JBBPDJ010000014.1:3556250-3584899 GCA_037974625.1 Cucumis cinereus
GATTGTGAGATCTTATACCATCCAGGTAAGGCAAACGTGGTAGCTGATGCCTTGAGCAGAAAGGTAGCCCATTCAACAGCTCTTATTACCAGGTAAACTCAGTTGCACCAAGATTTTGAGCGAGCCGAGATTGCTGTTGTAGTAGGGGAGGTAACCTCACAGTTGGCACAGTTGACGGTGCAACCGATGTTGAGACAAAGGATTATTGATGCTCAAGGTAGTGACCAATATCTGAGTTTGAAGCGCCACCTAGCAGAAGCAGGTCAAACTGACGGTTTTTCTATTTCTTCTGATGATGGTCTCCTGTTTGATAAACGCTTATGTGTTCCAGTAGACAATGAAGTTAAGAGGGACTTGTTGTCTGAAGCACATAACTTTTCTTTTGCTATGCATCCTGGTAGTACCAAGATGTACCAGGACTTGAAACATTTTTACTGGTGGCCTAATATGAAGATAAAGGTAGCAGACTTTGTTAGCAAATGTCTGGTGTGTCAGAAGGTGAAAGCACCAAGACAGAAGCCAGCGGATTTTTTATAGCCTCTTGGAGTTCCAGAGTGGAAGTGGGAGAACATATCGATGGATTCCATCATAGGGTTGCCTAAGACCGTGAAGGGACATACTGTAATTTGGGTTATTGTGGATAGACTCACCAAGTCAGCACACTCTGTTCCAGGTAAGTCTATGTACTCAGCAAATAAGTGGGCTCAGTTGTATTTGAAGGAGGTGGTGAGGTTGCACGGAGTTCCTGTGTCGATTGTTTCAAAAAGGGATGCCCGTTTCACCTCTAATTTCTGGAAAGGTCTCCAGAATGCCTTAGGTATCCGGTTGGATTTCAGTACAGCTTTTCACCCACAGACAGATGGTCAAACTGAGCGTTTGAACCAGACACTGGAGGATATGCTAAGACCTTGTACTCTAGAGTTTTTTGGTAGTTGGGATTCGTATCTTCATTTGATGGAGTTCGCTTACAACAACAGTTACCAGACTACCATTGGCATGGTGCCTTTTGAAGCCTTGTATGGTAAGTGTTGTAAGTCTCTTGTGTGCTGGGATGAGGTTGGTGAGCAGAGATTGGTTGGTCATGAGTTGGTGCAGTCTACTAATGAGGCTATTCAGCAAATTAGAGCCTGCATGAATACAGCTCAGAGTAGACAAAAAGTTATGCAGATCTGAGACGAAAAAACCTGGAATTCGAGGCGAGAGATAAGGTGTTCTTGAAGGTGGCACCTATGAGGGATGTTTTGAGATTTGCAAAGAAGGTGAGTCCACACTTTATTTGGCCTTTTGAGATTCTGGAGAGAACTGGTTCTGTGGCATACCGGTTAGCGCTACCACCATCTCTCTCTGCAGTTCATGACGTTTTCCATGTTTCGATGTTGAGGAAGTATGTGGCTGACCTGTCGCATATCATCGATTATGAGCCCCTAGAGTTCAATGAGAATTTGAGCTACGAGGAGCAACCAGTGGAGATTCTGGCAAGGGAGGTGAAGACTTTGCACATTAAAGAGCATTGCTTTGGTAAAGATTTTATGACGGAATAAGCAAGTGGAGGAAGCCACGTGGGAGCGGGAGGACGATATGAGATCTCGATACCCGGAGTTGTTCGAGGATTAGAGCTTTCGAGGAAGAAAGCTTCTTAAGGAAGAAAGACTGTAACATCTTAAATTTTTAAGGTAATTTGTAAACTTTATATATCAATTATCTTATTCAAATTGGTAAAGTTTAATTTTGGGATGTTTAATTTTATTTTTAATTTTGGTTGTGGGTGTTGGAATAATTATATTTGTTGTGGTTTTTATTTTGTTGGAAAGAGGAAAGAGAATTTATTGGAAGAAAGAGGAAAATGTGGGTTTTAAAGAAGAGAGAAGAAATTGGAATTAAATGAGGAAAGAGAAGGAGGATTTAACTAGGAGAGAGAATTTTGGATTTGCTTTTTGGAAGGAAAAGGAAAAGATATAATAATATAGTATTAATTGTATGATTATTTCTTTTTCTTTTAAATTAATGGAAATTAGGGTTTTCTTCTTCATCTTCTTCTTTTTGGAAAAACCCTACCTGCCGCCCTTGTTAAAGAACGCCGCTCGCTGCCGCACAACACCGCCCCACAGGATGCCCTGTAGCTCACTGCTAGTTGTTGCACCGCTTCTCTTTGTAAGCTCTGCGCCCGAGCTGACACCCAAATCGTGTCACGAGCTTTCCTCCGCATCACAGTCGCGAAGCGCGCCATCGATCCCCAAGCCGCAAGCCAGCGCTTCTTCGTCGTGCACCGGTCTACCTCGCCTAGCCGCACCGCACGACCATCTATAGAAGGTGCCGCCTGTCCTTCCCAGACTGAGCCGACGTCAGATCTGCCTTGCTACGGCCCGCCATCCACGTTGAAGCACCGCCATTCCTCGCCTCGAGTTTAGTCATCGTTGCAGAGTCCCAAGCTGCGAAGCAATGTTAAGCCGAGGAGCTCTGTCGCGCCGCCCCTTATCACGAACCGAGTCGAGCCGTTGAGCCGAGCCACTTTCTTTCACCGTTGTCGCTGCTGTCTGTTGGTGAGTTTTGGAATTGGTTAGTGTAGGGGTAGAGTTAATATTTCTTTTAGGAGGAAATTATTAATTAAAGTTCTTGTGTAGGGTCAATAGAAGGCTAGTTCGATTAAGGGAATCTCTGTAATTTGAGGTAAGGATTATTTCTACCGAATCTACGCCTTGGCGTATAAGATGTGGAAGATGGTTAGTGTGCCTGCGTTATGGTGTTAAGTTCGGGTTTATATTTGGACTGTATGTTTGTGTGGATTATGCATGATTCGTTTTACCGTTTACCTGTGTTATTTGCTGCATTAGATATGTTTGGTTATTGTGATCACAATGTTTTGGCCTGGATTTAATTGGTTATAGTTTCTGTTAACTTTATCTAATGAATTTGTACTTGGTGGGAGAACGATGAGTCAGTTTGCAAGCCGGTACGGTGACTTGATTTTTATAAGGCCAGTTACAAGCTTGTGCGGCGATTTTGTTACTAAAGGTCGGTTAACGAGGTCTGTACGGAGGCTTGTTCCGATGTTTTGTTCTGAGGGCAAGCCTGTGTGGCGATTTTCTTTGACAAGGTCAGTTAACGAGGTCTTTACGGAGGCCTGTTCCGACATATTTGTCAGTACTCAACCACCCGACTGTGTATCGTAAAGTACAAGCCATTAGGGGAAGTTAACGGTCACCCAGTGGAGTCTGTACTGGTTTTCCTTACTAAGTATATTTTATACTCATCCTTTCTATGTTTTATTTCAGGCAAAGGTAAGAATGGACAGGCAAGGGGCAAGTAGAACCATTGACCATATCAGAAGGGACCAAGAGACCTATTTGCTTCAGCTTACGATTTTTGGCATTTGTTTTCTTTATGATTAAACTGTTGGTTGGTTCTTATTGTAATGATTTTGGTTTAGAAAACTATTTTAGGGATCCCGTCTAGGTACTTTTCTTATATTTTTCATTATTTGATTGATTGAACGTTTTGAAAACCTTTTATTAGTTAATTTGGTTTAAATAAAAGTATTTTTTTCATTTTATCTTTATCTTTTAAAGTGGATTTAAAGGTTTTTACTTAAGTAACGACCTTGGGTTAAGGTTGAAAACCCGGGGCGTTACAATGAGTTCATAGTGATGTCATTCGAACTAACGAATGCTCTTGCGGTATTCATGGATCTGATGAACATGGTATTCAAGGATTTTCTGTACGTCTTTGTTATTGTCTTTATTGATGACATCTTAGTCTACTCAAGAATAGAGGCAGAACACGAGGAGCCTTTACGAAAAGTTTTGGAGACTCTGAGATTGAACAAGCTTTATGCCAAGTTTTCCAAGTGCAAATTTTGGTTGAAGCAGATGTCTTTCCTTGGACATGTTGTATCTAAAGATGGAGTTTCAGTGAATACTGCCAAGATTGAAGTGGTTACCGGTTGGCCTCGACCTTCTACTGTCACGAAGGTTCATAGCTTCCTGGGTTTGCTAGGATATTATCAACGGTTCGTGAAGAATTTTTCACGCATAGCCACCCCTCTGAATTAGTTGACTAGGAAAGGGATTCCTTTTGTTTGGACCAAGGCTTATGAGGACAACTTCCAGAATATGAAGCAGAAACTCGTTAATGTGCCAGTCCTTATAGTGTCAGATGGTTCAAGTAATTATGTGGTTTATAGTGATGCCTCAAAGAAAGGGTTGGGTTATGTGCTAATGCAGCATGGGAAGGTGGTTGCTTATGCGTCCTACCAATTGAAGAACCATGAGTAGAATTGTCCTACGCATGATCTGAAACTAGCAGCTGTAGTGTTTTGCACTCAAGACTTGGAGGTATTATCTGTATGAAGAAAAGATACAGACCTTCACTGACCACAGGAGTCTTAAATACATCTTCACGTAGAAAGAGTTGAATATGAGACAACGTAGATGGTTGGAGTTGGTGAAGGACTATGACTGTGAGATATTATACCATCCAGGTAAGGCGAATGTGGTAGCTGATGCTCTGAGCAGAAAGGTAGCTCATTCAGCAGCTCTCATTACTAGACAGACTCAGCTGCACCAGGATTTCGAGTGAGCTGAGATTGCAGTTGCAGTAGAAGGAAGTCACATTACAGTTGGCATAGTTGACGGTGCAACCAATGTTAAGACAAAGGATTATTCGTGCTCAGGGTGGTGATCAATATTTTAGTATGAAGCACAACCTAGTTGAGACAAGAAAAGTTGAGGGATTTTCTGTATCCTCTAATGATGGGCTCATGTACGAGATACACTTGTGTGTTCCAGCGACAACGATGTTAAGCATGGAATGTTGTCTGAAGCTCATAGTTCTCCATTTTCTATGCATCCTGGTAGTACCAAGATGTACCAAGACTTAAAACGTTTTTATTGGTAGCCTAACATGAAGAGAGAAGTACCAAATTTTTTTGGCAAGTGTCTGGTGTTAGCAGGTGAAAGCACTAAGACCGAAACCAGCAGGTTTGTTACAGCCTCTTGGAGTTTTAGAGTAAAAGTGGGAGAATGTGTTGATGGACTTTATTACAGGGTTGCCTAGGACAGCAAAGGGCCACATTATGATTTTGGTTATTGTGGATAGACTCACCAAGTCAGCACATTTTGTACTGAGAAAGACTACGTATATAGTGAACAAGTGAGTGCAAATGTACTTGAAAGAAGTGATGAGATTGCATGAGTTCCTCTGTCGATTGTTTCGGACAGGGATGCTTGTTTCACGTCTAATTTTTGGAAAGGTCTTCAGAATGCCTTTGGCACATGATTCGACTTCAGTACCGCTTTTCACCCATAAACTGATCGTCAAACTGAACGTTTGAACCAGACATTGGAGGATATGCTGAGAGCATGTGCCTCATAGTATTTTAGGTAGTTGGGACTCTCAATTTCATTTGATGGAGTTTGCTTATAACAATAGTTTGCTACCATTGGTATGACACCGTTTCAAGCCTTGTATGGCAAGTGTTGCAGATCTCCTGTGTGCTGCGATAAGGTTGGTGAGCAGAGATTGATTTATCTTGAGTTAGTACAGTCCACAAACAAAGCCATTCAGCAGATTAGCGAGCCTATGAAGACAACACATAGTAGACAGTAGAGTTATGCTGATGTGAGGCAGAAAGATCTTAAATTTGAGGTGGGAGATAAAGTTTTTCTGAAGGTAGCACCCATGAAGGATGTTTTGAGATTCACAAAGAAAGGAAAGTTGGGTCCTCGTTTTATTGGATCGTTTGAGATTCTTTAGAAATTGGTCATGTAGCGCATCAGTTAGCATTGTCATCGTCTCTTGCTGCAATTCATGACGCTTTCCATATCTCGAGGTTGAGAAAGTATATAGCGGATCCATCGCATGTCATTGATTATGAGCTCTTGCAGTTCAATGAGAATCTGAGTTATGAGGAGCAACCTATTGAGATTTTTGCTAGAGAGGTGAAGGTTCTACGCAACAAGAAAATTGGGTTTGTAAAGGTTTTCTGGCGAAACCAGCAAGTTGAAGAGACTACATGGAAGCGAGAGGAAAACATGAGAGCATGTTATACAGAGTTGTTCGAGGATTAGAACTTTCGAGGATAAAGTTCCTTAAGGAGGAAAGATTATAACAACCCAAAATTTGAGTTAATTATGTTTCTGGGTTTAGTTAAGTTTTTTCTTTTGTTTTAACTAAGGAAAAAGGAAAGGAAATAATTATAATAATATTAATATTGATATTATTATTATTATTATTATTATTAATATCATTATTATTAAATTTTTTTAGGTTTTTTTTTCTTTCTTCTTCTTTTTTACCTTCAGTTGCCGCGCCCTCTCTTTTTTTCTTTCTTTCTTTCTCTTATTCTTCTTCTTCTTCTTCTTTTTCTCCTCTTTCATCTCAGTTGTCCGTGTCGTACAAGAGCTCACTGAGAAGGGTGGCTGTCTAGATCGTGTTGTGTAAGTTCTGCGTGAGCCGAGCCGTCTTTGCTTTCGTCGACTGTGTGCACATCACAGCAAAGTCAAACTGCGCCACCCCTTCCTCCACTCCAGATCATGAATGTCGTGCCACCGTCACCCCCTGCACCTTGCAAACCCAACGTCTCCACGCTCAGACTACACAGCCAGACCTCCTCGCATATCTGCGAAGCCATCCACTCCGCATAGTCGTCACACCCCTCTCCAGATCCTCAAGCCTTCACACAACGCGTGCACTGCCAAAATCTCAGATTTGCGCCGCTCTTCATTTCCTGTTCGTGTCGACCCAAGTTGTGCCTGTCTGTGCCATCTCGAGTTGATATCCCTTTCCCTTCGCCGCCTTTCTTGAAAATCTTGGGCAAGTTCGGTAAGGTTCTTTTGGTTTAATTACTTGGGGTTTTGAATAACCATTACAGTTTTGTTTGGAAAATTTCTTGAATTAATTAGGATGCTTACCGTTCTTGAAGGAAAGAATCGATGAAGTAAGTTGGAGCATTGTTGGGAGTTTGTTCGTAGCGTTTGAGCGACCGTTGGGTAAGTTTTGTGTAAAGACGTAAATGTTATTTTCCTTCATGTTTTTTCTTGAGAATTGATTGTTCGTATTGTTATTTTTAGGACGATTTACAAGGAATTATTTGTGTGAGTCAAGTTTCCTATTGATATTTGAGGTAAGGAGTTCTCTATTGTTTTGCGCGTTAACATTCTGAAGTGTGTGAATGTTTAAGTTGATGTTGTGACTGTGTGTTACTCTTATGTGATATGGAATACCTCTCAAAATATATGGTCATGTACAGATACTGTTGAAAATATACTGATGTGTGTGGATACCTTTGGGAAAATACTGGTGTGTATGAATACCTTGGGAAATGTACTATCGAATAAGTGTCGATGGGCACAATGCTACCTAGGTTATATATGTTGTGTGGACTTTGTAACTTATGGTATAACTATTATTGTGCATAATGACTAGCATGTGTAGCATTTTGTTTTTATGACTGTGTGAAACTTCGAAGCATTACTACTGGTTAGTGTTGTATGTTGGACTAAGGTAGGTGTTGTTTCTGTCTATGGACCATTTGTTGTACTATGTGTGGCATGCGGCCTGACGATGCACTAGGCTGTTTTGCATGTGTTCCTCAGGTTCCTTAGATTGACCCTTGCGTTTTGGCTGATATGGACTTCCTTAGTGGACCATTATACTGTGTGAAACACCGTAAATGGTTAATGGAAAACCAACAGCTAGCTAGTGGGGCCAGAAGTGAGTTCCTTACTGGGTATATTTATATATTCACCCTTTTGGTGTTTTGTTTTTCAGGCAAAGGTAAATGAAAACTGGCTAGGGACAAGAAAGACCAGTGACTATGCCACACGGACCACATGGATGAGATGCTTCCGCGCTTATGATTTTGTTCTTTTCTGGAATGTTATGGATTTATTTTACTTCGTTTATCTTTCTCTTTTTCTTATTTAACTTTGTTTGAAATAGGAGGGATCCCGTCAAATATGTGTTTTCAGGATTTTGTTTACAACTTTCTAACGTTTGAATTACTTTTGAAAACTTGTTCTAGTGTGCTCTTTAAATGAAAGAGTCGTTTTATTCATTATTGGTTTGAAAATGTTTTATGAATTTTGTTGAGTAACGTCCCAACTCGTCTGAGGATTCGAGATGTTACAGTTTGCGTCTTCTCCATAACTTGAAAAGTGTTTCAGAAACACTTTTCAAAGGAATATTATTCAAGATTGTGAACTGCAGTCTTTACTGCATACTCCCAAAACAAGCTAGGCAATTGAGCATAACTCATCATTGATTGAACCATGTCTAACAGGGTTCTATTTCTCCTTTCTGATACACCATTTTGTTGAGGTGTACTAGGTGCTAAGAGTTGGAATTGAATTTCATGTTTTATCATATAGTCTTGAAATCTCAAATCCATGTACTCTCCACCTCGATCAGATCGAAGTATTGTAATCCTTTTACCTACGAGATTTTCAACCTAAGTCTTATACTCCTTGAACTTTTCAAGAGCTTCAGACTTATATTCCATTAGGTATAAATAACCATACCTTGAATAATCATCTATAAAAGAGATGAAATATTCAAAACCTTCTATAGCTTTTACATTCATCAGACCACAATGGTCTGAATGTATAAGTTCTAAGGACTCTTTGGTGTCATAACCTCTTCCAGTAAAAAGGTCTTTTAGTCATTTTTCCTTCAAGACAAGATTCATATGGAGGTAATAAATCATCTTCTAACTCATTTAGAAGTCCATTCTTTACCAATCTTTCGATCCTATCAAGATTAATGTGACCTAATCTAAAATGCCAAAGATAAGTATTGTTGTTTGGAGAATTATTTTGCCTTTTGTTTTGAGTATTAGTAGTTTTAAACATCTCATGATTTAAAATTGTTTTTCGCTTCAATTGGTCGTAATACATACAAGTTGTTTTCTAATTTAACTGAACAAATATGTACACTGTTTTTCAAAATAAACTCCTCATTAATTGAAAAAGAGATAGAATATGATTGTTCAAGAAGACAAGAAATAGATACAAGATCTCTTTTAATCTTAGGTACTGTATAAAAATTTTCAAATGTTAAGTATCTACTTTTGAAAAACAACTTGGCTGCTCTCACTACATGAGCTAAAATGACATCTCTTGTTTCAACCTTGAACGTCATTTCACTTTCCTCGAGCTGCTGAAAGAAACTAGTTTTCTTTAAAGAAGAACAAACATGATTAGTTGCTCCTGAATCTAGTCTTCAAGTATTTTGGTCATTTTCCACTAAACAGGTTTCTAAAACAAGTAAATCATATTTACTTTTTTTTTTTCTTCTCAGTAAGGTACTTGGGACAATTCCTCTTCTAATGTCCATCCACAATGCATTTGAAGTATTTCTCTTTGGGATACCTTAGCCTCCTCTTACCCTTTGTAGCAGCAGCAGGACCTTTCCCCTTCCCTTTTTTCTTCTTCTAGATTTTCTTGGTTTTAGAAGTTGAAGGTGCAGACTTGGTTCCAAGGGATAAACTCTTTTGAAACCTCTTGGAATGGGCAACATTTGTCACTCCTTCTTTTTGTCTCTTATTTTTCATAAGAGACTGAAAGGTTTGCAGTTCGTTAAGAAAGGAATTGAAGTTGTATCCCTATCTTGTTCATTACCGTATGACTGCGAAATTGAACAAAGTTGTTCGAAAGAGATTCCATGATAAAGGACACTTGACTTTGCTCGTCAATGATCGCCTTGTTTATCTCTACCACGTTGAAGTGAACCATCATGTCGAGAACATGTTCTCTAACAAATTGGCCCTCTGTCATATGTGCATTATAAACGTATTTAATGGCCTCGTGACAGATTTGTAAGGACTATTGTCCAAACATCTCCTGGAGGAAATTCATGATCTGACGTGTAGTGACCGTGGACTCATACTTCTTGCTTAGTACGTCAGACATACTGACAAGAATATAGACGCGGGCCTTCTCATTGACATTTTTCCAACAGTCATATGCATCACTGACATTCTGGGATGCCTTAAGACGAAACGTAGATCATCAATAACATGAATCATATTCAAGTTAGATTTCAATGTCGCATAGTTTTCACTGGTTCACTTTTCATTCTTTAGCAGCTGAATTATAGAGGAAGACATGCTGGAAAATTAACAAACAATTGACCGTATTAGTTATCTTTGTTGTAACCCATTAACACAAAATAATCCAACCAGTTCAACAAAAACATACAATCACAAAACCCTGATCAACCAAAAGATTTCGTTTTTGCAATGATACTTCAGAAGTTTAGAGCAACATTCACTGAAGAGTGATTAACTACTCCTATCATGAATCAAGACAATCTCAACTAATTACTAATACTAGAATAACTCTTATTCCTATAGCTCTTAGTTACCGTTGTTCTATCAAGGATTCATTAACAAACTTAATTAATCCCGTACATGTGATCCTACCATTTTCAGATTCTAGAGGTATGCTTCAACAGGCTACAATTAGGAAAGACAACTGTTGAAGATTAATCTAAGAAACCCTATCCATTTATGGAGTTTGCGGTGTCCAACTTCTATGATTAAGCCCTCCGAAGGGATGGTTGCTTCAAGACGACACGCAGACGAATCATAGAAGTCTCACGATGCAACCTAATGGAGGAGACCATAGGATACGTTCACACGTGTCCTTCTCCCACTTACTACATTTTTTCTATTCACCTTGTTATTGGTCCATACAAACACTTTTCGAAGGGAGACCGCGTCCAGGACGAAACGAAGTCGAGTATGGATCTCACGTGTGAACTCTTAAGGACGTGAGAGTAAAAAATGATAAATCCAATATACCAATTTTCTCCCACTAAAATGTTCTAATATTTTAGAATTTGTTGTACTTATCTAAATTTCGACTAAATGAATCTAACTAAGTCTATTCCTATTATAACTCTTATAACAAAACTTTACTCTAAAGTTTCTAGGTGTATTAAACCATTTAATTTACCCAGTGACTTGTTATGCTAATAGAAATAAGGTTAATTCAACGCCGGTTCCGGGTCAGTTTCCAGGTAGGAGGTGTTCTGTAAACCATCAACTTAAATACCCCTAGCCTTAGACAAAACTTCATTAGTGGAGTTCCCTTATAACCTTAAGTCCTATTTGTTCTATTAAGTTTCATTAAACTAAAATAAGACTTAATTATAATCTAATTAGAATAAATGTGATCTTAGGTCTATTTAATTTTAAACAATTAAAAAAAATTATCCTAAGATCCTATGTTTGCCTTCAACTTTTATTATAGTTTGACGGTTTCTAGTAATCAAATTCTATAACTTTTATAAAATTAACTAATTAGCCCTATAATCATGCATATTATAATTTAATTAAATAAAAAATAATTAAATTATAATTAATGAAAAAATATTGCATGCAAATCATAATATTTAATATAACTCTTATATTATACTATGGATAAATCATGCTCAATGCATATTAATTTTCATTTTAATTAATATAACACTTGTATTAAAAAAATCATGAAAATCAATCAAGGATATTCATGACATTAATCAAATATAACAAATTATATTTACCTAAGCAATGTCATGCATCATACATATTCAATTTCATATATTTAATATATCAACAAACATTACATAACTCATGAAATTAATTTATCATCCATCAATACCATACATTATATTAATTATAAACTACAAAAATGCATGAACATGCTTAACCTATGGTGCAATTTATGTAAATGATATCCATAAAGCATTTTGAACCTGTAAATTTTGGCCTCTAGGATAAAATAAAACAAAAAATTACAATAATTTAGCTAAATTTATCCAAAAATAGATTCCAAAGCTTCAAATCTGGTAAACAAACCTTCAAACAGCTTCAAATCGGGTCCAAAAACCTTGAGCCTGTCCAAAAATGACAAAATCGGCCCAAAATCACTTGAACCGGTCCAAAAATAGAAGAATCGACCCAAAATCCAACTGAACTAGTCCAATCAAGTGAATCGGAGCCGCCTAAGCTGCCGCCAGCCGTTCGAGCCAATAGCCCATGCCCGAGCTGGATCCTAGTTGCTCCCTTGGTGCTTGCTGATGTCAGCATGATGTCAGCCTTAGTTTCGTTGTTGTCACGTCAGCCCTTGGTTTAGGGTTTAGGGTTTTTTTTACATCCGTACAGTATCAAAAAGTTACTGTAATTTGGTCTTCAGTGGTCCTTTTTGGCCGAATTTAGAATCGTTTTTCTAAAAAAAATACCACGAATCAATATTTGAAATAAAATTGTCAAGATTTATAATAAACAATGCCAAAAAAACGTAGGGGTCTTTACATTTGATCATATCAAAACTGTAAATCTATGGCCAAAATTTTTATAAACATTCAATTACAAATTTACATTAATAATGCAGTATTCACCATAAAGTCAATGGGAATTTTAAAATTTCCAATTAAAAATTGAGATGTCTCATATATCAATTGAAGGGATAAGAACCCATCGCAGCGAAAGATTTTCAAGACCATTCTTAAAATAATTTGGGAAAATAAATTACTGTATTGGTAAGCATGCTTTTCTAATAAATTAGAGGGAAAGAAATCTTACCCTCGTTGTAGTCTCGTATCTACAGAACACCAAACTTGTAGGCCACAACCACTTGGATCCTTTCCTATTATTCGAGTAATAGAGTCTTAAGGATTGTGCGAACCTTTTTGGATTTTAAATTTTTTTCTTTTTGGAAGAATCTAATTCTTCAAAAAAAAATATGAGAGAGAGAGAATATACTTTTTTTTATTATGCAAAGAAAGCTTTTGCAACTCTACATAAGAATCACCACCTCAGTCGTACAACTCTTCCCTTCTTCATGAAGAAGAGGAAGTTAGAGTGAAAATTGGATTATATGGGATTATCCCACGTTCTCCAATAATAACTTCCTCATTAGGGAGTTATTAATTTAATTTAATTTAATGAATTAACTAATTAAATTAATTAAATTAATTAAATTATATTTATTTAATATTTCATTTAAATCATATTTAAATGAATATCTTTTATATATAACCTATAGTTTTAATTTAATTAAATCAAATTTGTTCATAGAAAAGGTAGGACCCTTTGTTCAAGTCTCAAAGACACCAATTAAGGGAACACTGATCTACTTACCCTAAAATCGGGAATGAGTGCATTCCATCTTGTGTGATTATGTTTCCAGCTCTCCACTTGGTTTTGTCTATAAATGGTAGGCTTGTTGAATTGACAATCTGGTCACTCTCATTCATACAAATAAAAGGATAATTTCTCGTGAATAGGAGTTCATAATACACTCAGGATTAAGACTAAGTTGCCTAGCTCATCCTATTTGAAATAGAAAGCTAACTAGTCAACGGGACTACATTTAGTGGTTATTATTTCGTGGTCCAATCTTATGCAAACTCATTGCATAGAATACCCCCACACACGTGTCACCTATACGAACAAGTTGAATCATTGTGTTTGTATCAAATACAAAGTGGGTTGTATCCATAATGTTACCAGGATAAGGTACCCAACCTTATTCTTATACTAAGTTGTATCTCGAACATTGATCTCGATATATCTCCACATACAGTTCAAGACTCATAAAATAACTTAGGATGTTAGTTTATTGGATTTGCGTAAATTAGATAAAAATAATCAATAACTATTTATTGAAATTGAAATAATAACTCTTTATTAATAACGGTCAACTGATTACATTTACTATCTACGAGTTTTAGAACATAAAAACCAACAAGTAGTTTATTTTTAAGCTTTCTATGTAACATCTACATATATGTTATTTTATGATATGACTTGAAAACTGTCGTGGCGTAAACTTCTTTATGACTGTGCTTTCATTAATGCCTCATTAATGCTTTAAACGATGTTCTAGTTTTCCATGT
This sequence comes from Cucumis cinereus, assembly GCA_037974625.1. Taxonomy (NCBI): domain Eukaryota; kingdom Viridiplantae; phylum Streptophyta; class Magnoliopsida; order Cucurbitales; family Cucurbitaceae; genus Cucumis; species Cucumis cinereus. Next base: position 3,570,129 of record JBBPDJ010000014.1, read on the forward strand.
TTTATGAAAGTATATGGTTTGAAATCATATAAGTGTTGCTGACCATGTTTAGTTTTAAAACTGAGTTTTGCGATGTTTATAAGAAACAAGAAGGTGATTTTCCTAAAGGCTACGAGAATGTGTTTTCGTAGCACCACCTATGGTTGCCAGAGGATTCTAAGGCTGAAATAGATCGTGACCGGAGATCCAAGAACCTGAGCCTAGGTGAGGACATGGATAAAGATCTTGATTTTGGCTTTGGAATTGAATTAACCCATGGAGAGTGGCTCTATGTGCACATAGGAGCGATGACTGAGATTTGGATAAGGTAGCCACCATTGCAGGTACTGAATGTGCGTGAACTCAGTTTGACCGCATGTTCCTTGTCGATTTGGAACATTTGTGAGTTGTTCTTGGCCGTATATCCAATATATTTTGCGAGCTTAGTTTGGCTGTATGTTTCCTTTGGATCATGTGTAAGCTATTCTCGATCGTATATTCATTGTGTTCTGTTGTGATTGACGGGGATATGGTATGGGGTGGATGGTAAGCATGTGTTAGCTGAGAATGGTCGTATGTTTCATTGTTGAAATGGAATAATATAAGTAATTTATGCTCGGTCGCATATTTGTCATAGCTTTTGGAGTTTATTTGGATATATGGAGATATGGTTAGGGTGGATGGTAAGTTTGTGTGAGTAGAATATGGTCGTATGTTTCATTTTTAACACGGAATATACGTGAGCATGCTTGGCTGCATATTTTCCATAGCTTTTGGTGTTGATTTGGATATATGGAGATATGGTACATATTTAATGGTAAATATGTGTGACCTAGGTATGATCGTATATTTCATTGTTGGCATTGAACATGCGTGAGCTATGCTCGGCTGCAAATTTACCTTAAACTTTGTGTTTGACTTGGATATGGATAAATGGTGTGTTTTTAAATAAATTTGTAACTATTTTATAAATTATGATTATGGAATCTAAGTTATAATTTTGTTATAAAACACGTGTTTAAATATTTTTTATTGAAATCATATTTAGAAGTTTTACTTTTTTAAACTTGATACTTACTGGGCATTAGCTCACGTTTTAAAATGTTTTCCCCCGGGTACCATTAGGTTCTAGGTGCCTATTAAGCCATCAAACGCCACTCGTTTCAGTTAGATACTAGAACATTATGCTATATGCATTTGGAGTGCATTATTATGATGGTTGGATGTAAATTTTTATAATTACTTTTAAGCTTGTATGTGAAATTTGTTTGGGATCTAGATTATCTTGATGAGTGTATGGTGTCACACTGGATGTCATTGTTAGATTGGATAGCATAGAAGTGAAAATTTTCTCCTCTTTCTAGGTTTGGTTAGTCAGTTTTTCAAGGGATATGTTGGCAAAATTTTACTGAATTCTCTAAAAAAAATGTGTGTGACTAATCTTACTTTTGGAGAGATACATTTTAGAGAGTAGTTTCATGCCTCAATCAAGGTTAGAGGGATAATCTGAAACGGGATGTGACACAGTTTGTCCATCAGTTTGTGGGTATAACTTGTTGAAAACAAAAGCTTAGTTCCCAATTTTTCCCATAAAACTTTTAAGAAATGACTTAAAAACTCAGCATCTGTATCATTGACAATAACTTTAGGAATGCCATGCAATCTAACCACTTCCCTGAAGATTAGATTAGTTATGTTAGTAGCATCATTCGTTTTGTTACTGGAATGAAATGTGTCATCTTACTAAACCTATCAACTACCACAAAAATGATATCATGATCTCTCACAGTTTTTGGCAATCCTAGAACAAAATCTATGCTAATGTCAATCCAAGGTTCACTAGAAACATCGAAAGGTGTGTAAAGCATGTGGTTGTGTCTTAGATTTAGCTTCCTTACATTTGAAACATTTGTTGCACACTTTCTTTGCATCTTTTCTCATTTTCAACCAATAAAAGTGTTCACACAACATGCTACATGTTTTAAATTCCTCAAAATGTCTCATAAGTCCTTCCACATGAGCCTTCTTCACAAGTAACTCTCAAATAGAACATTTAGCAATACACAGTTTTCCTTTTCTAAAAAGCATTTCATCAATGACAATATAATCATTGCATATATACACCATGAAATTCAGAATTCTCAACTTTTTGTACAACTCAGTCATGTGTTTAAAACCAAGAATTTTTGCACTAAGGAAAGAAAACAGGAATACCTTTCTTGACAATGCATCGACCACCACATTGTCCTCTCATTTCTTGTAGTGAATGACATATGAAAATGTCTCAATGAACTCTACCCATCTAGCATGCCTCTTGTTTAACTTGGTTTGGCCTTTGAGGTGCTTCAAGCTTTCATGGTCCGTGTGGATGATAAATTCTTTTGGCCACAAGCAATGTTGCCAAACTTGCAAAAGCCCTTACAAATGCATGTAAATCTTTGTCATAGTTGGGTAGCTAAGTTGTGCTCCATTTAACTTCTTACTAAAGAACATGTTTGGCTTCTTTTTTTGCATTAAAACAGCTCCAATCTCTATTCCACTTGCATGACATTAAATCTCAAAAGATTTGTCAAAGTTAGGCAAAGCAAGACAAGGTGCATTCGTCAATTTATCTTTTAATTCATTGAAGGCATTTTCTTGTTTTTCTTTCCAATCAAATTTCACATTTTTTTTCACAGGTTCATTCAAGGGTTAGGCAATGCTACTGAAATTCTTAATAAACCTTCTATAAAAACTAGCCAAGCCATGAAAAGATCTCACCTCAGTTGCATTGGTTGGTGTTGACCACTCTCGAATAGCCTTTTACCTTTTCTTCATCAACTTTAACCCCATCCTTTCCAACAATGAACCCTAAGAAGTTGGTTTGTTCTAGACAAAAACTACACTTTTTGAAGTTGGCATAAAGCTTTTCTTCTATAAGTTTAAGCAAAATTGTCTTGACATACAAAATATGTACATCAAACTTTTTGAGTAAACAAGAATATCATCAAAATATACAACAACAAATTTGCCAATGTATTCTCTCAAAACATGAATCATTAGCCTCATAAAAGTGCTTTGTGCATTAGTAAGACCAAGTGGCATAACAAACCACTCATAAAGACCAAATTTTGTTTTGAATTTGATGATAATCACTTTTAAGATAATTTTTTAAAACAAATTCGCACCATGTAATTAATCTAACATGTCATCAAATCTAGGAATAGGATATCGATACTTTACTGTTATTTTGTTGATGGCTCGACAATCAACACACATCCTCTATGTTCCATCTTTCTTGGCTACCGAAATCACCAGAACAGAACAAGGACTCATGCTTTCGCTCACATAACCTTTGTCCGTGAGTTCTTCTACTTATTTTTGAATCTCTTTGGCCTCGGTTGGATTGGTTCTATAAGCAGCCATATTTGGAAGAGTTCAATTCCTTTTAAAGGACGTAGACCCGTTGGTGCATCTTCATGTGGAAACATGTCATTAAGTTCTTGCAAAAAATACTTAAAAGCACTAGGCAAAGCATCATTAGAGTTAGGTTCAGCCACTAAACACATTCCTTTGCAAACAAGTACAAAATTTTGTGCTTCATTTGAAAACAAATTTCTCACTTCCCCCTTTCTTATAACCAAACTCACATTCTTTCTTTTTTCCTCAAAATCACTCTCTTTTCTCTCTTGATTTTCACTCACATTTTCCCCTTACTTTTCTGTCTTTTTTCTCACCGTTCTCTCTTTCTTTAAACTTACTTTCTTCTCTCCTCTCTTGATCTTCAAATTCTTTTTTTTTTTCAATTTCAATTGGTCACATTGGACTTCAAATGGAGATAATGGAAGCAAAGTAAACTTTTTCTTGTTCAAAGTAAATGTGTATCTATTGAGCAACCTATTGTATGTGACCTCCCTATCCTATTGCCAAGGTCGACCCAATAGTATATAACCCACATGCATTGGTACTACTTCACAAAGGACTTCATGTTTATATCTTCCCAAAGTAAAAGAAATAAGAACTTGGAAGTTTACCTTAAGTTAACCTTTGTTTGTCAACCATTGAAGCTTGTATGGTTTTGGATGTGGACGAGTAGTAAGTTGGAGTCTTTTTACAATAAAAGTAGTTACCACATTAGTGCAACTTCCACTATCAATAACCATGCTACATGGAGTTCCTTCGATCAAGCATCTTGTGTGAAACAAGTTCTTCTTTTGCACTTTGACTTTTTCTTCCTTGATTTGCACATTAAGTACTCTTCTTGCAACTAAGGATATGGAGTTACCTCCTTCAATGTACTCTTCATCAAGTGCATCGAATTCTTCCTCAAGTTGTGCATCGTGCTCATCACATTGATCTTTCGAATCAATTATCCCATTTCTTATCTCCATCACTTTTTTATTGACACAATTTTTCTCATATGTCCAAAACCTTTGCACTTTCAACATTGAATGGAACTAGACTTATCCTTTACCTTCTTTGAAGCTTCATTCTTTTTAGTGTTAGAGCTCTCAGCATCCACTCTCTTTCACTTCTATTTAAAAAACCATCCTTGTTCCAAACATTAGAATTTGAAAAGGTATTAGTTATAGAAGTGTACCTCTTGGAATGCCCCTTTTCTTCTCTCAATTGTTCTTTAATTTTGATTGCGTAATGATACATATCTTCCAAGTAAAGATGTGAACTTCAATCAACAGAAGGAGCAAGTTCTCAATTAAAATCTCCAAGAATTCGAGACATGGTGTCTTCTTCTTCTTCTCGAATTTTTGTTCTTTCCATCAAAGTTTCCATCTCTTGATAATATTCTGCCACACTTTTTATTCCCTGCCTCAAAGCTTGCAATTTTGTTCTAAATCTCTTTCATAATGTTTTGGAACATAACTCTTTCTCACAGCATCTTTAAGTTCTTTCCACGTTTCGATGGGATCTTCCTTTTTCCTTCTTCTTTCGAATTTGAGGTGTTGATACCAATTTTTCGGCATGGCTAGTGAATTTGACAATGGCAAGTTTCATCTTCTTATTGTCACTAAATGTGTTGTAATCAAACACATGTTCTATCTTTCTTTCCCATTCCAAGTATGCCTTCGCATCTGCCATTCCACTAAAGGGTGGAATTTTGAACTTAATTCTTCTAATCTCTATCTTCATGAATTCTTTCGACTCTTCGAGGTTGCATAAAATTATTTCTTCCTCTTTCTCTCACGTTTTCTCTTCCTCCAACTTGTCTTTCTTGTTTAACTAAATCAATCACTCCCTCATCTTATTGCAATACTCGTTCTTCTATTTGTTGATGTATTCTCCTTTCTTGCCTATCTTCCCTCATCGTTTCTTGAATCGCTTGAAGAATAGCCATATTCGGATCTTGTACTTGTGGTACTCCTTTGCCCTGTGATATTTTCAAGTTAGCAATAAAAGGACCTCACCACACTTCTCACCAACTTCACTCAAGGACATTCGTGTTTATCACTCAAGGGTAGGCTTTTGATGCTAGGTCAAAGATGTAAGGGTTGTTTTAATTTTTTTTCTTTGCAATCTTACAAAAGTTTGATCTAAACCAATTCAAATGAACAACTCTCACAAACTAAAACTAGAGAATAACTCAAGCTTTAGAATCCACAACATAAAATTTTGAACAAAATAAAATCTTATGACAAGAAATAAAATAAAATGCGCTTTGGATCTTCCAATTGTTTTTTCTCATTTTTGCTACTGATTTTTTCTTCTTTTGTTTTTAATGATCCAAAAGTGAATTTAAAGAATATTTCAAGACAAGTTGTAGTATGTCGTGTATTACATGAAAATCAAAAATTGGCAACAAAAATAAATTGAAACAAGTAAAGATAAGTTTACCTTAAGACCCGGCCAAAGTTGATAACAAAATGCTCTGATACCAAATAATAAGTGCCCGCTATGTTTGTTAGATGCAAAGCTAGAGGTCGTTCTAGGATCCTTGCAAAAAGTCACAAAGAAAGCTAACCTAAATCAAACCTAGCATCTATGATGGTAACGCTTAGATCCTAAGACAACTCACTCTAGAATTAGCTTCATCAAGACTAATCCAATGAATTGATTTTAACATCAAATCTAAAGTAAGATTTGAAAAGAAAATACAACAACAAAAGGATTGAATAAGCACAAGCTTTTTTTATTGATATTTTGAACTTTTAAGAGCATTAAAAGCCATTTTATAGGCCAAATGGTAGTTCATAGGGTGGAAGCTCAAAAGGCATTCAAATACACTTAAATCCAAATTGAAGAAAATATGACCTACGAACTTAAAACGAGATTGCATACTCAATTACAAGTCAAAATTGAAAAAATAAAAATGTAGAAAGTCTTTAAAATGCCTTAAATAACTCCCCTAGATGGTAGTAACATTGATGTGCACGTTTGACATAGTTTGACATCATGTTTTCCCATGCAGTGCACAATTGACTGCATCTTCTTCATAAAATTTGAACACTTTTTTTTGTCCTTCATGCCATCTTCCAAACTATTGAAATTTTTCCATGTCATATTTAATCCATTATCATCTTGACTCATTGAATTAACTTTTATATAATTTTTTGCTCAAAATTATTTATTGTTTGATGTTACTTTGATAGCTTTCAGAAGGTGTAGTGTGAAAATCTCTTCAATCTTCTTTGCCTTGCTTCTTGTAATTGGTCTTTCGGGCATATGCAAAGGTTCTATGGTTGAATTCAAATCACTATGGCTAGGTATGATAGAAATGAGACCTGATAGATAGGCTTCGACCTCAGCTCCTAGACTGGGTTCAATTTAACCAAAATTTGGGAAGACCTTAGCTCTAAAGCTAGGTTCGATAGAAATTGGACATGATAGACAGGATTCGACCTCCAGAACTAGGTTCAATTTAGTGACAACTTGAGATAAACTAACACTATTGTGAAGCAAAAATGCCAATAACAAAGTGTAAATGAGGACCACATGACATAATTAAGTATTTGTTGTGGATTAGAAGTAAATTTTCATTGCTACAAGAAGAAAGACAAGTTGGAAGCCAAATTTAGACAAGTTAAGCATTTTCGCAACCAAAAGTATTGAAAACCAAGGATGAACAAATATCATGCGATATAGCTAAGGTATGCACTAAGGGCTACATATGAACATGAACTTCTTCCTAAAAAGTAATAATTGGAGGACAAAGGTAAAATATAACCAAATTTTGAAACTGCCCCATGTTTGGAAAGATTCCACCTCAATGTTTTAATTTGTTAGATTTAATGGACCTAGACTTAGGATATGCTTCAACTAAAATCAATTGATCTTGCTTGATTCCTACCTCAATCGTGGATAAGGTTTGGTTTCTTGATACAGACTTGGCGCAAGCTTAAATTTCGAGTTGAATACTTCACCAAATTTTGAAACCAATTTGAAGACAAGTCAGATTTGATGGACCTGGGATTGGGGTAGACTTCAAGCATAATCTTGGATTAGGTGGAATTTAATAACAAGGGAATTGATCTTGCTTGGCAACAGTTCAACCTCGATCTTTAGTCAAGTTTTTTTTCTTTTTAAAGCGTATGCAATTGCACATGATTAAAATTTTTACAAAGAATATGTCGAAATGATCTTTGAAAAGCTTAGAAAAGTATCATTCCAAGTGTGACTACCATAAGAAATGTGCAAATTATTTGATAAAAACATTCAACTTCTTTTTATTTTGGACGTTATGAGTGTATTATTTAATTCACGTATATGCCAATTAAAGGATTAATATCTCACGAGCATGACATTTGAAAAATGATATGATTAATGATCCATAAAAAAAATGATTGATTTCTTTTCAAGAGACACACACTAGCACATGATCCAAGAATTCCATAAAGAATGATGATGAAATAATTTTTTTAAGAGTTTGAAGCAGTGCTATTTTTTGTGTAACGAGTGTGACATCGATGAGAATTATGACTTTATGCAAATATAAAACATGCAATTTTTTTTTTAACTTTTGTTGACAACAAACTTAAGGATTGCTTATGAGCATGACACTTGTGGAAATATAGTGAATGATTCAATGATGCAATACAAAACAAATGACTGACTATGTATTTGCGCTTGTACCAGTATGCAAAGATAAATGTTTGTTTGTTTTACATGACTTCTAGTAATGCGATAATAGCACCGTGTATGTAAATACTATGTTGGCATGCGAAATGAATATGGAAAGTCAAATCTATGCTAGAAATTCATGATGCATGTTGGATGCCTAAAAAATTTAAATGATCTTGACCAAGATTTCAAAAACCTAAGTGGAAAGTGATTGTGTTTGCACAAATGATGTGAGATTTTTGTGTAACTGACCAAATACAAAAATCCTTTTTCGGTATATCTACATGTGGCCGTAAATAAAAGAACAATTTTCACTTTGCATTTGTCCCAGTATTCCTTAATGTAAAATACCTACTTTTATGTTTTCGAAAAATGAAATGACAATGCATGTCTCTATGCATGTTGAACGAGATTTATGTATGAGATCCACTATGCATGCTGAAGGCTAGAATTTTCAAATGATTTTAACAAAGATTTCAAAGACCTAAGTGGATTTTAGTGCATGTATTCACACAAATAATTTGATATTTTGTAATAACAATCAAATGCAAGAATTCTCTTTCGCCATAACGACATGTTGGCCTAAAATGAATAATCTTTGCATGAAAATCAAGATATTTTCTTTCACTTTTTTGAAGAAAATTGAGTTTTCGTTCTTTCTCCTTTCTTTTTTACAACATAACAATCATCTTGTTTATTTTCACCTTTCTTATTAATCAATATCTCACATAGAAGTCATGACAAACAAAGATTATCTTTGTAATAAGAAGTGGGAACTTTTTTCCTTTATTTTCTTTATTTTCTTTTATTTTATTTTTCTTTTTCTTTTGATTTTATTTTTCAATTCCTTTACTCAGTGAAAAAATGTTCATTCTTGGATTATTTCAACGATGATTTCAACTAAAAAAGGCTTGGTTGGGCTCATGTAAAAGGTGTATTAAGTATATACACGAATTATATCATGCCAATAATATTAGGTAGGTGAGTTTAATTGGAAGTGTATTTTTGGGATAGATATAAGGATAATTTAAACCACATTAAGATTTATTAGCTCATTTGAAAAGTGTTTTGAGATCTATAGGATAATCCCAGTTGTATCAAACAGGTGAGCACATTGGAAAAGTGCTATATCATGAATATAAGTATAATCAAGTAAGAGCTCGTAAGATAAATTTATTCAAGGATGTTCTCAATCATATTTTAATTGTTGGGCTATTTTAGAGAGGTCTTCTCTGTATTACTTTAGATAGCCCAAAAAATTAAATCAAATTATTGATTTATTAAGTTAAATCGTCTCATAAACTCAATCCTTTCAAAGAATGTAAAGTAAAGCAACAAAATATTTGATCTTAAGCTTATATGTGAGAATGGATTTAAATAATAAGAAAGCACAAAAGTTTTATTTGATGAAGCTTAAGAATAAATGTCTTGAACAATAAGAGATTGTTTCTTTAAATGGGTGAATGAATGAAAGAAAAAATGACTTTAATGCTTGTTTGGATAATAATTCTAAGGATAGATCGTAGTTTTCTCAAGGTCTTATTTGTATATCTCATCAACTTCTCTGAGTTGGCTCAAGAAACTTTTGTGCAAAGATTCAAGTCTAGTCTTCGATAGTGCAACTTTATTAAGCTTCTATTGTCTTTAATGTGGAAGGTTTTTTTTCAAGCCTTTTCCTTGATCTGTTGACAGAAATATTGACTGCTAACTCTATTGTTTGTCCAAATTTATGGGACCTTTAGCACAATAATGTATATGACAACTTTACCCAATGAGTTTGATGACTTTGAGGATTTAATGGTTTTTTCAACTTGATAACTCTCTCATTGATACTTTGTCCCAGTTTGTGGAATCTTTTGTACGACCATGAAGATGACAACTTTACCAAATGAGCTTGATGATTTTGACGATTTGATGGTTTTTTCAATTTGATGAATGTTTGGTTGATACTTTGCCCCCGTTTGTGAGATGATTTTATGCGACGATGCAGATGACAACTTTACCCAATGAGCTTGATGACTTTTCCATTTTGATGATTTCTTTCAATTTGATGAATCACTCATTGCTACTTTGCCTTAGTTTATGGAATCCTTTGTAAAACATTGAGTACTTTGTAGGCTTGTCGTTGCCTCGGTGTGATGAATCATAGCTAGTATTACAACCTAACTCTACCATGATGAATCTTATGCAACTTTGATTTAAATCAAAATATGATCAATTTATTTACCATGATTACTCCAACTATAATATGAGTGTTGTCATGGCCTACTCATTTTGACCATTTTTTTTCTTGCCTCCATGGGTTTTTTCTCTTATTTTTTTATCTATTTCTTTTTTGCCACTTCTTTTTTGTCAAACACAACCATGTAACGAAATCAATTAGGAAGCAATCATATAAAAAATTGAACACATATGTCACCTCATGTAACTATAAGATCAATTTTATGGCATCTGCTGAAAGACATCCATTTATGCTCGGTGCTGCACTGAATGTTGATAACGTTGTATCTTGAGCAACTCATTAAAATAGACAAGGATATAAGATTATTTCTCAAGTTACTACTTATTCAATCCTTAAATTCATTATCCAAAATTTATTGACAAAAAAAGAAAGAGAAATGTTATATTAGGATATGAGAAAATGATGAAAGGAAAAAACATTAGACGAGAACTCAGTGACATAAAGTCAAGACACTGAAACATGTAACAAAATTGCAAGTATTGAGCTATACAACAATCAAACTTATAAAGTTAACTTTCATTAGTTTCTAAGCCTCCCTAGTAATACAAAAGGTGGTCAATTTTAGGAATTTGTCTTTAAAGTTGCACAATAGGGATAAAGACATATATCTTTTTCATTTTACCAATTTTAAGAATTTCCTTTTTTTTTCTTTTACCATTTTTTTTTTTTTTTGGGTTGCTCACTCCTTACACAATGACTTATGTTATTTGCTTATGACTTTGGTTAACATTTTAATTAATGAGAATGGTGATTATAATTAAACAAAAGTATTTTTTATTGACAAAATTATGGAGATCGAAAATTTTTGTTCTCTTTTTTTTTTTTTTTGTATGTTATAAATCCTTGTTCAATATAATAAAAGAATATGTACAATCTTGGTGAACTAGGATCACAAGATGATTAAAGACAAAAAAAATTGGTATTTATCCTAAATGAGAAATTACCTTAATGCATGTAAATGTAGTGCATGGAACTGACTTTATGGAACATATAATGCATAAAACCAATAATGAGTGAAATGACTACACTAAAAGGTACCATAATATCCCTAGGCTAGTATGCTTTAAAGTTATTTGAAAACAAAATGAATGAACACTTTCCTATGATGCCTTCAATAACTTGACGAACCAGGGTCACAAAATATTGAAAAAATATCACATCCTAATATTTATCCCGAAGTGTAAAATTATTTCAATCCATGTAGATGTGATGGATGAAGCTTACTTTATGGATCATATGATGGATGAAACCATTGATGAATGCAATAAATGCAACAAGCAAGAAATGTAAAATTCCTAGGCTAGTATTTCTTTTTAAGTGATTTGAAAACAAAAATGTATGAACGTTTTCCTTATGATGCATGCAATTTGATAAAAAGAATGTATATTAAATCAAATGAAGATGAATAAAATTAATCAAAATTCTAGCTAGCCAATTTATGAAAATGATGTATGATTAAAAAAAAACATGGTTATATGCCTAAATTATTATTTCAAACACGTTTGATGGATGACATGGACACAACTACTGGTTTTTTTTTATATATATTTTCTGGTATTATATAATTTAATCTATGTGAAGATCAAAAGAACAACATTAGTTATATGCATGACATGATTGTAACTATTGTTTTCATTTTTCTGTACTTTTTCAATCTATATGAATGCATACGCTAAAATGATATAATTAAAAATTAACATTTAGTGAGGTACAAGACAATGAAATTTGATGCATGTACATGCATGCATTATTTTACTCTTTTTGAAGATTCTTATACCAAGTATTTATTTTTATTTTTAAAAAATCTTTTTTTTTTGTACCAATCTAAATAATGCTAAGAAACAAATTATGAAGAATCAAGTGTGATGTATGAAATGCTAAAATTAATGAAGTTATGTGTAAAATGTTCAAATGCATAACATGAAAACAACGGAAGATGTATTTTATTTTTGCGTGAAAGGTAAATAATTTGAAGATAAACAAAAATCTGAGTAAGATACACTATTAAATTATTGGTGAAGAAACATCATAAAAATGAAAGGAAAAGAATGTGATTTTGCAAGAGGTATGAAATGATTTTTTTTTTTATAAACAACTGAAAATGTTATATGAGATTATGAGATGTTATTAAAAAACATTAATCCAGAAGAACATATTAAATGGTTAATGAACTTAAGAATTAGCTAGATGAAAAAAAAAAACTATAAAATCAAACAAGATATTTACAATGAGTTTAGAATGTGCACCTTGAACTTTGAATACATGAATGAAATAGACAACATGTAATTTGAATACATGAATGAAATAGACAACATGTAATATGAATAAGATAACATAAAAAAAAACATTTAATATCAACAAAGCTGGTGCATACTAAAGTTCAAACTTTGGGTAATTATTGGCTAACTCCAAGATGCATGATAGTGTAAAGTTGGGTTATAACAATCCTAGAAAATGAAAAGATCTCCAAAATAACTCCAATATCAAAAGAATAACAAAGGAGTCAGCTTGAACGTGAAATTTTCATGTGCCTGCACGGGAGCTAGAGCTCCTTGAAGGTCAACATTACTTTATTCTCAATTCTAGTCCTAAAATAAAATTGCACTAAGAAAATAGTATAAAAATATTTATCATGATTCACATAAAAAAGACAACAATCAAGTGGACCAACAAATTATCATAGACTAATAATAGATAAAATATAATGGCTTGACTCTCTTAAGGTGGTCCTTGGTGGAGTCGACAAGCTGTCGCAAAATGATTGCGATGCGGAGCGGCCGACTTCCTCTTTTAAGGGTCACTTAAAATAAATAGTTTTGGAGTTGTCACCAATCATATTAAAGGCGTGATTGGTGACCTAATAAAAAAAATATTGGTCCACGTAAATTCAGATATGAGTTAAGGAGTCATTTTCATATAGAGAAGGTGTTAACACCCTAGAACACCCGTAAAAATGGTTACCAAATTTTATCTATTATTATTCAGTTAAAAAATTAATAAGGTCAACAAAATGTTGTTTTACTTTATTTTTAAATGTCTCATGTTTACTAGCTCAATTCAAATAATACAATTTGAATTAAACTTTGGAGAGAGACTAAAAAATCAGAAATTAATTGAACTTCTTTTATTTATTTTTTTTTTAAATATCTTCAATTCAAATAATTTTGAGTTTTATTCTATATTTTGTTAGGGAAGTTATAGCAAAACATTAAGAGAATATGAGAATTGAGAATATACATTAATTCATAAAATAAAATAAAATATAAAAAATAAGTCGGACAAAATACGGTATCTATAATATATACACACACATAATAGATAGGTATATATATATGATATATAATATATGTATATATAGATACATACACACACTATTTGTACATATGTATGTATGTAGTTTGATTTAGTATTTAATTGTCTTAAAATGTTTTTAAAGTTTTTAACACTTTTTAAAAGTTCGTGACAACTAAAACTATGACATAATAATTATATATATAAGATGGTCCAATGATAAGCTCATTGGGCCTACCCGATGGGTCAATCCAAATCTGGCTCAAACCGGTCGACCAATTATAAAAATGGTAATTCATATCCAATCAAATGAATAAATACTTTTGCAAATAATCCGACTCCTGAAATTGGCTTAGAATCAAAATACAAGATAATACATGTATAATAATAATCAATCTCAGTTTATAGTAATACTAAAAAAACTAGGGATGTAATTGGGCTGGGTCGAGTCGGTTTTCCTTCCAAACTGATCCGACCCGAAATGTTTGATTCCATAGGGATTGTGTCCGACCCAACCCAACAAGAATCCAATCGGCCCAAGTCAGGTCGGGCCCCCACATTATACACTAATTTATAAAGCCAATTTCTAGGTTGCTAGGCTAAACTTTTTGCGCTTTATAATTTATACATTAATGACCTATATATTTGGGCTTTTTTGTAAAGCATGCTTATAATTAGGCCATCAATACTTTGTAATTTGTACTGCTTTTTGGCTTTTTGGCCCTTAACCTTAAATTAATTATTTTTAATTTATTAATTAATCAATGTTTTGATGATAAAAAACATGATTTTATTTATTAACAATTCTAGTGTTTTAATGAGTCTATTGTGTAGAGCTCGAAACTATAAATCCAATGTAATTTGAATTGCACAAATCGGAGTTCAAACGAAGAAGTTATAGCCGAAACAAGCTTAACAGAAAAATACCCGAGAAAATCACGTGGCGGCCAAATCATCAAATTGGATTTAATTAGTGAGTGACATGTGGAACTTATGGAGGAAAAACACATGGTTGATAATTTGTATTGGTTTTAAAAAGAAAATGAATTGAAAAGGAAATAAATTTAATATTATTATTTTTATGTGTCTAACGGCTAGTTTTTTTAAAAATGGTGATTTATTTTTGTTGGATTTTAAAAGAAATGATTTTATAAAGATATATATTTTTATATTATTATTTTTTATGTGTCTAACGGCTAGTTTGATT
>JBBPDJ010000014.1:3584999-3598398 GCA_037974625.1 Cucumis cinereus
GGGCGCGGCGTGAACGTTGCTCCACGGCTGGCGACTGCGTTGGCTACGGCGCGAGCTTGACGTCTTTCTTGGCGTGACTGGGCGTTTGGTGAAGGTTGTTGTGCGACGGAGATGGAGAAATCACGGCAGCGGCTAGGGTTTCCTTGAAGAGAATTGGAAGAGATGGGAAAGATGAATTGCACGTGGCTTGAGGCACCTAATTAAATAAATAATAATAATATTATTATTATTATTATTATCATTTATTATTTATTTATTTTTTTTCTCCTTTTTAAGCTTTCTTTTTCCTAAAAAAAACCACATTTTCTCTTCCTTCTTTAAAATTCCCTTTTTTTTTTCTCTTTCTTCCAATAAATTCTCTTTCCTTTTCCAACACAAACAACAATAAAAAAAACCACAACAAAAACAATTATTCCAACAACAAACCCAAAATTAAAATTCAACATAAACATCCTAATTTTTTTTTTTAAAAAAACTAACATTTAAGATAATTGATAAAAAAAATTTACAAATTACCTTAAAATTTTGGGATGTTACAGTCTTTCCTCCTTAAGAAGCTTTCGTCCTTGAAAGCTCTAATCTTCGAACAACTCCGGATATCGAGCTGTCATGTCGTCCTCTCGCTCCCACGTAGCTTCTTCCACTTGTTGATTCTGCCATAAAACCTTTACCAAGGCAATGCTCCTGTTGCGCAACGTCTTCACCTCCCCTGCTAGAATCTCTACTGGTTGCTCCTCGTAGCTCAAATTCTGATTGAACTCCAGGGGCTCATACTCGATGACATGCAACGGGTCAGTCACATACTTCCTCAACATCGAAACATAGAAAACGTCATGAACTGCAGAGAGAGATGGTGGTAGTGCTAACCGGTACGTCACAGAACCAATCCTCTCTAGAATCTCAAAAGGCCCAATAAAGCGGGGACTCAACTTCCCTTTCTTTGCAAATCTCAAAACTCCCCTCGTAGGTGCTACCTTCAGGAACACCTTGTCACCCACCTCGAATTGCAGGTCTTTCCGTCTCATATCTGCATAACTTTTCTGTCTACTCTGAGCTGTCATCATGCGGACTTTGATCTGCTGAATAGCTTCATTTGTAGACTGCACCAACTCAGGACCAACCAACCTCTGCTCACCAACTTCATCCCAGCACACAAGAGACCTACAACACTTACCATACAAGGCTTCAAACGGTCAACTGTGAGATTACCTCCCCTACTGCAACTGCAATCTCGGCTCGCTCAAAATCCTGGTGCAACTGAGTTTGCCTAGTAATAAGAGTTGCTGAATGGACTATCTTTCTGCTCAAGGCATCAGCTACCACGTTTGCCTTACCTGGATGGTATAGAATCTCACAATCATAGTCCTTCACCAACTACAGCCACCTACGTTGCCTCATATTCAACTTCTTCTGGGTGAAGAAGTATTTGAGACTCTTGTGGTCGGTGAAGATCTGTGTCTTTTCCCCATATAGATAATGTCTCCAAATCTTCAGTGCAAAAACCACTGCTGCTAACTCAAGATCATGGGTGGGATAATTCTGCTCATGAATTTTCAACTGACGAGATGCATAAGCAACTACCTTCCCGTGCTGCATCAGCACACACCCCAACCCTTTCTTTGAGGCATAACTATAAATCACAAAGCCTCCTAAACCATCCAGCACTGTCAGAACAGGCGCAGTAACAAGTTTCTGCTTCATCTTCTGAAAACTACTCTCACAAGCCTTGCTCCACTCAAATGTAACTCCCTTCCTGGTCAACTGAGTCAAATGAGAAGCGATGTGAGAAAAATCCTCCACAAAACGTCGGTAATAACCCGCTAAACCCAGAAAGCTACGAACCTTAGTAACAGTAGAAGGTCGAGGCCAACTGGTAACTGCTTCAATCTTGGCATGATCCACTGAAACTCCTTCTCTTAATACAACATGACCAAGGAAAGATACCTGCTTCAGCCAAAATTCGCACTTGAAAAACTTGGCATAAAGCTCATTCAATCTCAGAGTCTCCAAAACCTTCCTCAAATGCTCTTCATGTTCTGCCTCTGTCTTGGAATAAACAAAGATAGCATCAATAAACACAATCACAAAGGTGTCAAGGAAATCTTTGAACACTTTATTCATCAAATCCATAAACACTGCAGGAGCATTGGTTAGCCCGAACGACATCACTATGAACTCATAATGTCCATATCTCGAACAGAAAGCAGTCTTGGAAATATCACTCTCCCTTATTCTCAACTGATGGTAGCCTGAAGGAAGATCAATCTTCGAGAAAACTGTAGCTCCCTGTAACTGATCAAATAAATCATCAATCCTGGGCAACGGATACTTGTTCTTGATCGTTACTTTATTCAACTCTCTATAATCAATGCACAGACGCATAGACCCATCCTTCTTCTTGACAAACAAAACTGGTGCACCCCAAGGTGACACACTCGATCGGATAAAACCCTTGTCAAGTAACTCTTGCAACTGCAGTTTCAGCTCTTTCAACTCAGCTGGAGCCATTCTGTACGGAGCTTTAAATATAGGCTTAGTACCTGACTCCAATTTAATAGCAAAATCCACATCTCTCTCAGGCGGCAGACCCTGGAGATCTTCAAAAAACACATCAGGGTAATCCCTCACCATAGGCTCAGACGACAAGGAAGCATCAACTTTCTTGGTGTCCACCATGCTAGCCAAGATACTCCAAGTACCTTGATTCAACATCTTACTGGCTTTCATAGCCAAAATAACCTTGGGCAACACTACAGTTCTGCCCCTCTGAATTTAAAACTTGTCTTATCAGGAGGGTTAAAGACTACCTCCTTACGAGCACAATCTATACTAGCATGATTAGCAGCCAGTCAATCCATGCCTAATATCACATCAAAATCTCGCATATTCAGTACTAACAAGGTGACATCTAGCACACGACTAGCTATCTCTATCTGACAAGACTTAACCTTCTTCTTAGACAACATAATTTCTCTAGATGGAGTAGTCACAAACAAGACAAACTCAAGAGGTTCAACCTCCAAATATGCATGCTCCACAAAGGCTGAAGATATAAAATAATGCGAGGACCCAGAGTCAAAGAGTACTAAAGCATAGTGCCCCAAGATTGGGAGCGTATCCGTCACCACCGTGCCTGCCTTCTTTGCCTCTTCCTGGTTGGTGGCGAAAACTCGGCCTTGCTGCCTGTTTCCACCTCCCTGGGATGTGCTAGCTAACTGATTCCTGACGGCTGTCGAAGAATTATTAGGGCATTTGTCTACTATGTGCCCTGGCTGCTTGCAAGCAAAGCAAACCTTATCCAGCCCCCAGCATTTACCCAGTGCCTTCTCCCACACCTACAACAAGGCTGTGGCTCTCTCTCTGCAGCACCGGCCCCTGTAAACTGTTATCGATGGTGACCTTGTGCTTCTCTGGTCCTCGAACTCTTCCACGGAACTTCTGATGGCTTGCTCTCAGCCTTTATCTTCTATCCAGAAGAGGATTCCTTCTTAAACGATTTCTTTGGGACTTCATCATCCTGATCACATGCATTAAGTGCATGGTTCAGGGCTTCTGCCTGTGTGGAAGGATTAAACGATCTGAAAAATCCATGGATGTCCCTCTTCAGGCCTCTCACAAACCTCTCAGCACGGGTCGCCTCAGTTGCGACCAATTCTGGAGCAAAGCGGGACAACATGTCGAACTGCTGATCATAATCCTCCACTGACATCTTCCCTTGCTTCAAATCTAAGAATTCCTGACAGTTAGCATCTCGATGGTTAGCGAAGAAGAACTTCTCATAGAAACACGTCTTAAACTGCTCCCAAGTAATGTCGTGGGGGTTTTCGCCCAATCTTCTCTCAACAGACTTCCACCAGAAAATAGCCCAATCCCTGAGCATGAACGCTGCACATTGGATCTTCTGATTGTCTGGGCAGTTTATACAACGAAAGATGTCTTCAATCGACGATAACCATAATTCTGCTGCCAAGGGGTCTTTTAGTGACCCATCAAACGTTGCAGGATCATACTTCCAGAAATCTCTCAGGTGTTTTGCCTCTGTTGACAAACGATCCGGCAGGTCCTCCGGTACTACTGGTGTAGCCTGATCTGGGACAGGTGCGGCTGGCTGAAACTGTGCCAAAGCTGCCGCCACGACCGTTGCAATAGTTTGCCCCAACTAAGATGTTAAAGCAGCCAGATCGACTTGTGTAACAGGTGCGGCGGAGTCCATAGCTGGCTCGGCTGGTTGACCTTGACCTGCTCTTCGTCCACTCCGACCACCTCGTCCACCTCCTCTAGTACCCCGATGCAGTGGAATTTTCCTAAAATCATCACCATGCCATAAGTACGAAATCTATCCATGATCCATAAAATTTCTAGTTTTACAAGCAATATATAAGCATAACCAAAAGCTTACTCAAGAAAACGTACCTGACGAGAAGGAGTGAACCATAGTGACCATAGGGACCAAAACCATAACTTACATCGTAAGTAGTCTACAGAACCTAAAACTTAGACTCTGATACCAACTGTAACGCCCCAAGTTTTCAACCTTGACCCAAGGTCGTTACATAAGTAAAAACCTTTAAATCCATTTTAAAAGATGAAGATAAATGAAACAAATACTTTTAATTAAACCAAATTAAATAATAAAAGGTTTTCAAAACGATCCATAAATCAAATAATGGAAAAGAAAAAGAAGTACCTAGGCGGGATCCCTAAAATAGTTTTCTAAACCAAAATCATTACAATAAGAACCAACAAACAACAGTGGCAGCGTGACAGGAAGTGACTGAAGGCGGCTCGACTCGGCTCACGACTCGGCTCGGCTCGACTCACAGATCTGGGCAGCGCGTGACTTCACGATGACCGAAGGTATGGTGGAGTCGCAAAATAGCACGCAGCTTGACGTGGATTTGATGCGCGGAGGCAGACCAGTTGACGGGATCCGCAACAGATGTGCGTGGAGGAGGTGCAGCTCGTGCATGAGGCGGTGCGGCGCGGGTTAGCAGATCTGGGTGATGCGTGGCGCAGACGAGACGTCGGTTGTTCAGATCCGAGCAGCGTGCGGCTTCGACAACCCACGGCGTGGCTGAGGGACAGAGAGAAACAAAGTGCAGCGCAAACTTGGGAGGCTAGGCTTCTCGGCTGGCAAACGGATCTGGCATGCAGAAAGGGTTGCTCCACGGCTGGCGGCTGCGTTGGCTACGACGCGAGAAAGAAAGGCGCGAGCTTGACGGCTTTCTTGGTGTGACTGGGCGTTCGGTGAAGGCTGCTGTGCGACAGAGATGGAGAAATCACGGCGGCGACTAGGGTTTCCTTGAAGAGAATTGGAAAAGATGGGGAAGATGAATTGCATGTGGCTCAAGGCACCTAATTAAATAAATAATAATAATAATATTTATTATTATTATTATCATTTATTATTTATTTATTTATTATTTTTCCTTTTTAAGCTTTCTTTTTCCTAAAAAAAAACCACATTTTCTCTTTCTTCTTTAAAATTTTTTTTTTCTCTTTCTTCCAATAAATTCTCTTTCCTTTCCCAACACGAACAACAATAAAAAAAAATCACAACAAACACAATTATTCCAACAACAAACCCAAAATTAAAATTCAACATAAACATCCCAAAATAAAAATAAAAAAAAACCAACATTTAAGATAATTGCTAAAAAAAAATTTACAAATTACCTTAAAATTTTGGGATGTTACAAAAACTATTCAAATAAAAAATTATTTCTAATTGAGAAACAAAGATTTGAATGAAAGGTTATAAGATCCCGTTTGGTTCGTTATTCAAAAATTATTTTGGAAAACAATAATTTTATGGAAAACAAAAACAAATATTGACCTTGGTTCGTGGTTTATTTTCGTTTTTATGTTTTCAAAAACAAAATATACAAAAAAAATAATAAAAACGTGTTTGGTGTACATGTTTTTGAAAACGATTTCTAAAAACAACACTCGAAATAGCTCATCTTCGAAAATAATAAATTATCGTTTTCTTTGTTTTTAAATTTTGTTTTTAGAAATGGTCAACTTAAGATATACTATTACATTTTCAAATTTACAATAAAACACAAATTTTAAATTTTGAATTCGAATTTCAAAATTTTAAATTGGAACCAAACATGTTTTCGAATACAATGAAAAATAAGAATTTGTTTTTGTTTCCAATATAATTTTCGGATCACGAACTAAAGGGGCCTTATTTTTCATTATATTCGAAAACACATTTGGTTCCAATTTTAAATTTTGAAATTTGGATTTAAAATTCAAAATTTGTGTTTGGTTGTAATTTGGATTTAAAATTCAAAATAGTGTATCTCATATTCACAATTTCTAAAAAAACAAAATCTAAAAACAAAGAAAATGACAATTTATTGTTTTTAAAAATGGGCTATTTCGAGTTTGTTTTGAGAAATCGTTTTTTTAAAAAATGTATACCAAACACGTCCTTAATATTTTTTTTTGTATTTTTTTGTTTTTGAAAATATAAAAACGAAAATAAATCACGAACCAAACGAAGCCAATATTCTTAGTACACATAGATTATTAGCCATATTCATAAATTTAAATATTAAAACTGAATCATCCTTAATTTCTCATAGTAAACTAATATATATTATTCTAAAAATATTTAAATATACAAATATATATTTTATTTAACATGTAACAATATATTTAACATATAATAGTATAAGAATATATATATTTTTTTCAAATTATTATGGTTTTATAAAAAAACAAAATTATCTTTGGTTTTAAAAACTTGATTATTATTATATTCAAAATATTTATTGTGATTTTTTTATAATTATTTTAGATTTATTTTTTAATCTCACTCTATGCTAGAGTTTTATTATTAAACTTTTATATTTAAGTTCTTTTTTTAAACTATACATAACCGGTGCAACAGAGATAGTTTCAAACAAGGTTGATGTTAAAATTAACATTACCTCTACCTAAGAGAAATATATGGATGAATTTTTTAGGCAAATCTAACATTTGAGTGTTTCACTACTCATATACAAAATCTATAACAAAAATTAGATAAAATACATGAAGACTTAGTATTGAAATAACAACAATAAAAAAAGAAAAACAACGGAAAATTGCAAATTTTTAAACAATAAAACAAAATATATTCTCGTATTGTACATTTTTTATTAGTATTTTTACTATAAATTTTAAAAAAATATATTTTCATAGTGTGTTTCTTTACATGAAAATTATTATATTATTTAATCATTTTAAAGAAAAATTAATTTTAAGAGACTAAATTTAATATTTATTAAAAGTACAAAAACTAAAATTGATGGATAAAGTTTAGTAGGAGGGCGTGGGAGATATCGTGGGTCTAACCAGCAAGACTATAAATGAAGGGTGAAGAAAAAAATCAATAACTACGTCTATTTAAATCTAAAATTAGGAAAAGACGGGAGTTAAATAATTAACTAACGATACACGATTCATTTAGAAAGGGTGTGATTCTAATCCAGATGCCATAGCTAACAATTAAATCTAGTTAATGAAAAATAATAATAATAATAATAAACCCAAGGTTAAAATAGGTATATGTTAAAAAATGAGGGGAAAAATGGAAATATAAAAATTCTCTAAAACTAGTTAGAAGGACGTGGTTAAAAATGTTTAGAAAACAAAATTATAAAAAAAATATACTTTTAATTTAAACTTTAAATGTAAAATTATGAAGCAAAACATTAAGCAAAAGCTTTGCAAGATAAAAAGTTGAATTAAGAAAAAAGTATCTAAATCATAACCAATCAATGAATTAATGTTATAGTTGAGGTTGATTTTGACATGATCAAAATTACTGTCGTCAAAATCACTTTATTTTATAATAGTTTATATTTGGTTCGATTTCTGAGTGAAAAAAAAAATGAATAATTTTAGAACCACATTGATCGAAAAATAGTAATATAGCATAGTATAAATATTAATTTTTTACAACAAAAGTTGAAATCACGATTTTTCCTCAAATTTTCTCCATTAACAAATCGAACAAAAACGAAATCGTGACTAATGAAAACATAAGGGAAAAAAAGGCATCATAAAGGAATAAAGGAAAAAAATGTATATATAAATGACAAAATAAGAACAGCTGAAAGATTTAATGAAAAAAAAAAAAACATTAAATTTAGCGAAGTAAATACCTCCAAAACTGGGTCATCAAAACCCTTGCAAGTGCAATTCTATCACCTCTCTTTCCTCCTCTGCCGAACTACTAGAACTGAAAAATATTTATATTTTATTTTATATTATTCCTTTCATAAATTTTAGTAAAAATATAATTTCTTAAATTTATATTTTATTTTTATCTTATTTCATTGTCATATATAGCAATATTAATTTTTTTTAAAGTAATTTTATATATCAACATATGTGGTATTGAATCAAATAAATGATAGATCTTGAACAACCTACATTTTAGGGTGATATAGTTATGTGTCACATCGCGTTTCAAATTATTCCTCTAACTTAGATCGAGGCATGAAGTTACTCTCTGAAATGTGTTTGATCAATCTTACTTTTGGAGAGAAATGTTTCTTAGAAAATTTTGTAAATATTTTGACAGCATCTCCTCTAAAAAATGAGCTAAACGAACCTGAAAAAAGGAAAAAAATTTACACTTCCATGCTATCCAAATTCACAATGATATCAAGTGTGTCTCACCATACACTCATCAAGATAATTCAGAGCCCCAAACAGAGTTTACATACAATCTTAAAAGTAGTTACAAAAATAATTTACATCCAACAACCATTTTTCTCAAAAGGGCTTTTTAACATATCTGACACCACTTCTAAACAATTCTCATGTTGCACTCAAAAGTACATACATACAAATCTAGGATATCCTCAACGAGTGGTGAGATGCTCAATGATACCTGGAACTTGTCCGCTACCTGGAGGTAAAAACATTTGAAAACGTGAGTTAATGCCCAATGAGTGACAAGTTTTAAAAATGAAATTATAAAACATGCATCCAATAAAGAATAAGCAAACACGTTTGATAGTTATAAGAAAACATGATTAAAGCTTCTGAAATGCTTAATGTAAAGTAGTTACAAGCATATTTAAAATCTTTTCAAACTTGTCCATATCCAAATCAACTCCAAATCTATGACAAATATGCGGCCGAGAATAACTTACGTATGTTCCATGTCAACAATGAAACATACAACCATATCCAGCTCACACATACTTACCATCCACCCCGTACCATATCCTAGTCTACTACGACAGAACACATTGGATATACAACCAAGAATATCTCACACATGATTCAAAGGAAACATGCAGTCAGACTGAGCTCACACATATTCACAATCAAATCTGTATCATATCTTGGCCTACCACGACGGAATACACTGGATATACGTCCGAGAATAGCTCACACACGATTCATATCAATAAGAAAACATGCAGCCAAACTAAGCTCACACATATTCAGTATCTACAACAATGATAATCTTATCCCAGTATTCACATCATCTCCGTCACCGCTACTATTTGCACATAATGCTACCTTCTAACTAGGCTCGAAGCCAAATCCACAATTTGTATCCACATGCGTAAAATCACTATAAATCACCTAAGAAAATGATAGAATTGATTTGGAGTTGGGTATTTCAAATTTTAAAGTTAAGATTTGCGAGATAAAAAAACAGTAGTTAGAAAACTTCGTAAGACATGTGTAAAATCTCCCTATAAATCACCTAAAACTAGTGTAAAATTGATTTGGAGGTGAATATTGCAAGTTTTAAAATTCTGAGATACTTGCGAGATGTCTCTTTCTAAAATACGTGTAGAAGACTTTGAATTCATTAAGGTGTGTATGCACGTGTACTCGTTAACCTTTTTTTATTTTTATTTTTTATTTTTTAGGAATTAAAGACTTGTCGATAATTTAAAGATAACTCATGTTCGTATTTTAGTTTGTCATGAAGGAATATAAGATAAGAGACCAAGAAAATTTAACAAATATTCTAATGTCTTGAGGGTTGTAATTCATGTATATGTTATTTGAATAATTCAACGATAATGTGCATATTCTTAATTCTAAGTGATTTCTTTGTCTTATCCCATTATTTCAAGTGCCTTCTAAAACTATCTCGCAACAAACAATTCTAAAAATTTATTGTGACACATCTATTTCATACATCTCCAACAACAAACAATATAAAAAGTATTAGGCATGTTTCATACATCTCCACCAATAATGAAAAAGAAGTAAAATATTCAACAATATTTTTTCTACAGATCTTGTACAATTGACTTCTTAATATATGCAAATTTGGTTACATCTGCCACATTTACACAATATGAGAGTGAAACAAATGTTAAAAGTGTGTTAAGCTTAGATTTTTTTGTTTTAATGCGTAAACAAGTGCTTTGATGCTTTTCTTATATAATTTTGTAGCAAACGAGCATTTGGAATGGAACGAGCCAGTTTTGAAGTAAAGAGACCAAAATACCCTTTGAAAGGTCAAAACATGGACCTATGGCAAAAAATAGGTCAAAAAGAGGCTAAAAGGTGCATGAGAAGCACAACACGACGTGCCGTGGCGCCATGCACGATACAAATTCATGAGGGAAAAATTGAGGGGAGCGTCTCAGCGCTCTGAAATTCTGATCACTTCCATTTTTAACGTATTGTCGCTAGTCTCTTTAGAGCGTCACAGTGCTCTAACTGTTTCAGGTCATTAAATCATGATTTGATGCGTTTTATAAGGAAGTTTGACTTTGGGATGGCTAGGGTTCACCATAGATGTTGAGGCGGCTGTTCAGAGTGCAGAGCCAAAAATGTGGAGATCGAAAGGACAACGTGCATACGTGGTGACGGATCGAGCTCAACGAATAATTTTTTCTCCTTAGTTTCTATCCTTTGCATTCTATCCAACATGTTTACATTTGAGTACCTGAATATCATGTGTGGCTAAACTTCTTAAGTGTTCTAGTGTGTGATCGATTTCATTATTATTATGGATGTTGCTTCACTATTTTGATTAATTCTATATTAATTGTTTATCATGTTCATGCTCACTCAATTAAATGCTTGATCACCATTTAGTTGATCTTAGGTTTTTAATCCTGCTTGAAAAAAAGGTTTCTAGACTAGATCTAGCATGATAAATTGTTCGTTTGATTGTGCATGAGAATGATATGATAACAATAAAGAATAAAGATGAAGAAGCGTAATGCTTTATCCAATTAATCCAATTGCATGAAAATAGAATGGACCTTAGATATTGAAAGGGTTGAGATCGAAAGAAGAAACTTGGATCTTAGATTTTCTGTAATGCCTTGAATTTCCAAACCGAATCAGACTGTTACTTAATTAAAACCAATAAATTTAATTTAAAAAGACGGAAGTAAATCAAAACAAATACTTTTATTCATTCAAAATAATCATTTAAAATGTCATCAAAACAAATACTTAATAAAAAACAAAAAGTATCTAAACGGGATACCTAAAACAGTTTTCTAAATCAAATAGTTACGACGAATAAAATAAAGCAGATAAACAGTAAAGGCGCCAAAATAAACACAATGCAGAAGCAAGAGGTCTTATGGTCTCTCACAGTATGGTTGCTGGTTCTTCTTGTTCCTTGCCGATCCCTTCTTACCTTTGCCTGAAACACAACACAGAAAGAATGAGTATAAAAATATACTCAGTAAGGGACCCACTACTAATCCCACTAGATGACATTAACTCTCTGTAACGCCCCGAAATTTTAACCTTAACTCGAGGTCGTTACTTAAACAAAAACTCATAATCTTTACAAAATAAAGTAGAAGCATTTGTCAAAAATATCAACATCAACACAGCAGAAGCCTTTGTCAATATAGTTCCCAAACACATGGTCATTGGTCCTTCCTGCCTGTCGCCGATTTCCCCATAGTTACCTGAAAAGTAAACATGAAAAGGGTGAGTATATAAGGAACCCACTACTGGGCCCACTAGGTTAACTGTTGACTTCCTATTAAACCTATACCCTGAGTTACATAAACTAGTGAACCCGCAGGAATACTAATAACTGGCTAATGATCCTGTAGGAAACGTATCTGTTTGGTGAACCCGAAGGGACACACTTTCCTGCAGAGTATACTGACTAAAAGATAAAGTTAACAGCTACCATAGTCCCGAAACATGAAATCTTAGTCCAAAACATTCATAAGCACACATGAAGTTTAGTTAAAAAATGAGAACCACAAACACCTCACACATTTATCATGTTTTACGATTTTTCCATAGCAATCCATTCTAACAGACCGTCACATAACCATTCAGTCCATCTCAACATAGTTAACCCATCACCAACAACTAACTCTCGAGTTAGTTCATTCGGTTAACTCAACCCATAACCATCACCAACAGTTAACTAAACCATTTAGTTAACTCACCACAAAAATCAGTATCAAGCAATTCCTCACATAACCAAACATGTCATGTCAGCGTACCACACATTTAAGCTTGACATACGAGTTGTGCAATGATACTTAATAACCCGTTTATCACACAAACCATAAACAGGCAGTTCAACATAAGCATATCATCGAGTCCACTAGGTGATCATTAACTCTCTCTATTAACTTGTACTATACGACACACAGTCAAATGGTTTGGTAGGAACGCCCATACAACCCAATGTCACGGTCATCCTAGCAAATCGGTGGGACTACATGCAAAAGCAATCAGGTTGGAACAATACGCCACACAGGCTTGTTAACCCGACCCGATCGGAACAATACGCCACACAGGCTTGTTAACCCGATCCGGTCGGAACAATACACCACACAGGCTTGTTAGACCACATGCAAAAGCAATCATGTCGGAGCAATACGCCACATAGGCTTGTTAATCGACCCTGTCAGAACAATAGCCACACAGGTTTGTTAACTGACCCCGTCAAAACAATACGCCACACAGGCTTGTTAACCGACCCGATCAGAACAATATGCCACACAGGCTTGTTAACCGATCCTCGTGACATATGCCACACATGCTTGTCAAACCGTCCCACCACAAAGTATACAAAGTTAATAGGTAGAGTTAACAAACACCATAATCCAACAGAGACCACAATCAAACAGTCAAGCAGTCACAAACATAACTCAATTCCACGTGGTACAGTTAATCTGCTTTACAGATTCCACATAGTATAAAAAGACATGCATAAATACCATACAATTAATTATACAAAGACCCAATCATCAAACCACAATATAACCAAAGAATCCAACTGTCACATAACCAACATCTCAACCATGATATAAAGTGTTATATATAAGGTGTCCCATAACATCTCTAAACATAACCACAATAAACAGATCAATGACAGTAGACATTGCACAAGGCATACATGCGATCCAATCCATCTTCCACA
>JBBPDJ010000014.1:3603254-3615208 GCA_037974625.1 Cucumis cinereus
AGTAGTGGGTTCCTTACTGGGTATTTTTATACTCACCATTTTCATGTTTATTTTTCAGGTAAGTATGAGGAAACCGGTGGCGGACAAGAAGAACCAGTGACCATGTGTTTTATGGGGGACTTTATTGACAAATGCTTCCGCTGCAGTCTCAGTCTTTGTTGTTGTTGTTGTTGCATGTTTGAAAAAAAAATGCTTCCGCTGTATATTTTATAAAGATTATGAGATTTTATGTAAGTAATGACCTCGGGTTAAGGTCAAAAATTTGGAGCGTTACACAATAAAGGAAAGACAAATCCTCATTTGGTACAGAAATGTTGAACTTCAGAAAGGAAAATATAAAAAAGTTTGCAGCTAGATGTTACACTTTATTTGAGACAACTACAAAAACAAATGCCTTAAAAAATATAAAACAAACTAATCAAATCTCTGACAAGAAAGAAAAACATTCTAGTTGAGAGAGAGTCTCACATTTAGTTAGAGTCTTAAGCTTCATTGAGAAGGAGTCTCATACTTAGGGGTAACCTAAGTGTTCTTTCACTAATTAGGATATTCGAGTGTGTCATTGTAATTGTTGTTTATTTACATATATATAAATCGTTGTAATATCGCTTGACTTTATATTAGTGAAAATATCTTTCAACAAGCACATTCCCTGACATTAGTGGTCTTGCATCGTACTGGATTATCGAACTCTATGTTATGCATTTTTTTTAGTTTAATTTCTGTATTTGTCTTTGATGTTTTTGAAATTACTATAACACTACGAATAACTTGTTAGGTGGTGTATTAGATAAACTCTCTTTAAAATTTGCATGTTTGGTTCTCAACATTTACTCCGACACTACTCCGTTATTTTTAATTCCTCAAACACACTCTACTTTGAAGTTTGTATACCAAATAATACTAAACTTGTGTTCTGCTTTATTTTGATCCTTTCAAAATTTTAAAATATAATGTTCAAAATTATGCTAGTAAATTTTGGATGTTGGCATCACACGTTAATTAGTTTATTCGTTATTTATCCTACCATATTAAATTACACATTTTAAAAGAAATATTCCATTTCAAATCAGGAGGTGCAAAACAAAATCATTACCAAGGTTTAATCATGAATTTGTTCCACGTGGTTCAAACAAAACTACAATTAAATCTCCAGTTAGAATTTAGTTCTTGTAATTTGATAGTTTCTATCATATAAGAGATTATTTACGAAGATTTTTAAAATAAAATAAAATAAAATTCTAAGTTTTCTCAAAGTGGATAGGGATTAAATTTCCAATAATTTCACCTATTTTTACTATTGGGATGATTATATATATATATATATATATATATTATCTCAACTTGTTGAATTATGTTTTTGTTTTATTTGTTGGGAGCAAGAGGAAACTAAGGAAATTGTTATTGGAGTTGTAGTAATCAAACATAGGTTTTATAAGAAATATATAACTAGAAACAAAATCCTTATGGACTTTGAAGTATTTTGAATTCTATTTTCTAAGTCAAGTTTTGATTAATAATGTTTTCTTTCCCTATTTTCTAGTTTGAATAACTTTATTTCCTTTTTAAAGGAGTAGTTCAATTTCTAAACTACTTTTCAAACTTTCATTTTCTCCTTTTGAAATTAGCTCCTATATATTTGTATTTCTAAAAATAGATAATTAAAAATGTGTTATTAACAAAATTTGTTGTTCATCATCAAAACAGATGGTAAAGTACAAAATGTGTTTTTGTTTTTCAAACAAAACCACAAATTTTCATGTGGTTGGACTAAAATGTCATTGATAATTAATAACCAAATTTGAAATATATAGACAAAGACGATAGGTTTCTAGAATCTCTATGCTTTTATATGTGTGTAATTTTTAATATCCTACGAGTTTTCTTTAATATCTGAATGTTTTAAGATCAAATGTTGTCTCGTGAGATTCATTGAGGTATCTATAAACTAACCTTATTACTATTAAATCGAGCGTAACTTAACTCACTATGTTTATACTATCAACTTTGAATTCAAATTTCAATTCAATCACTCCCTATAAAATTGATGTACCATGTTATCAACCATTATTATATGTACAAACAATAATGATCATATACTCAAAAAAATTAAAAATAATAATAATTATGACTTTAACAAGTTACCAAGATTTATTCTTTTGAAATAATACTTTGGAAACAAAAACAGAACTACTTTTGAAAATAACTACCAAACAATCTTTTAAAATCTTTTATTTTTATATATACTATTTAGGTTAGGTCTATATCCTATTATTTCTAAAAGCTTCCATTCTTATATATTCCATTTTAATCCCTAAGCATCCACCCATTCCATTTGATTAAAAAAAATTTGAAAAATATTAATTTATACTGTAAACTTCCGAAGTCGTAAATATTTATAAATATAGCAAAATGTCAATGTCTATCATAGATACTAATAAATACTGAGCAGTTTGTCATTCAAAACAATTACCCTCTATTGTTTATCAAGTGTCTAATTTCAATTTGTATTCAATTTTCTCTTTAATAAAGGTTAATTTAATTTTTATATACAACAAAGTGAAAGAAAAAATCAATGTAAAAGTAAAAAAATAAGATGAGCAAAGTTGGTGAAGTAAAAACAAGGTTTGAACATTTGATGGACTACAAATTGGAGAATTACAAGATAAATAGTGTGAAAGACCAAAATAAAATTTAAAATTGCCAATAAAACTCGACCAAATCCATAAACAATCAAAGAATAATAACACTATAATTTAATTCCCAAACCCTTCCATAGTTGTGAAAGGGAAAAGGAAAAAACAAACCCCATGTTGTACATTGTCCAAAAAATTTGATAAATGATTTTTTTAAAAAAAAAAATCATAACATGAATATATCAATAATAATAATAATAAAATATACTTTAAGTTGTGTTCATTTTATGGTCCTTGTCTAATCATAGTTCTCTACTTTTAATTGAACCTGAATAATTATTCCAATAAGTTAGTTTCAAAACAATTTATATAAAGGATCCCTTCTATAAATGTTACAAATATTTTCACATAGTAAGTAAAAAATTATTATTATTATTTAATCATTTTATTAAAAATTAGTTTCAAATGACTCAATTTAAGATTTGAGACTAAATTTAAGATTACGTCGAAAGAACATAGACTTTTTTCCTTTTATTTTTTTCTTTTATATTTGTTAGTATTTTGGTCAACTTACATATACCTCCATTAATAATCATATGAGACAACCTACAAACATTTGAGTATCAAAGAAATTCATAGAATATTAAATCTTAAGTAAGTGGCTACCATTAGTTAAACTTTTAAACGCTTAGTCCTTTCTCAATGTTGTGTCCCTATTTACATCTAGGTCAAATCAAGATGGCTAGAAGTGATAATTGGACAAACATATATATACTAGAAATTGAATAATATTCAAAAGTTCAACGGCTAAAATGAAATTAAACTCGTAGTATATATGGACCAAAATGATATTTAAATCTAACGAATAATAACCACAATTGAGACTTTTCTTGTGTCAAAAGAGAAAAAAAAGTGTGTAAAAGTAAATTGAAAAAAAAAAAAAGGTTTACTAGGAGAAATGTCGTTTTTAATTAAAACTACAAGTCGAACCATACTGCTTAGGTTTGATTTGAACGTATCACCATGGCTCCTCTTAATACCTTTAATTTAAATCACAAATATTAAAATATAAATGGAAATTTAATTAGAGATTTTGACATCTAAAAGAAAACCTTCAACAACACCAAAAAATAATTCCCCCCCCCCCCCCCCCCAAAAGAAAAAAATAATAATAATTAGTGTTTAACCAATAAAAGTGACTTACCATCCATAACTTCAAACCAACCTCTATCAGTTTTTCTTTTTCAGTAAATAATCTTTTTCTCTACTTTCCTTTTCCTTTTTCCTTTGTATAAATCTCTCTCCACGCCAAACCTCGGCGCTATGGCCAGGGTTGCAGGGGATGATGCGAAGTCGTGTCCCCGAGGACATTGGCGTCCAGCCGAAGACGAGAAGCTCCGACAGTTAGTTCACCAGCACGGCCCGCAAAACTGGAATTTTATTGCAGAAAAACTACAAGGAAGATCAGGCATGTCTCTTTTTGTAATATTATTTGACAAGTTTTTGTGGTTTTTCTTCTCTCTTTCATATTCAAAAGTAAGAAGAAGACTTTTTAATAACTCTCTTACTTATTTATTTCGTAAATAAAGTAGTTCTTTCTTAAGTACTTCAAGAATTTGAATTTTTGACTTTAAATAGAGAAGTACATGTTTATCTAAAATTAGTTTTTAATTACCTAAGAAATAATTCTCTCATGGACAAAAAATCTTCAAAACTATTATATGATATATTAATTAGTTTTTGAATTATACATCATCAAAAAAAAAAAAAAAAAAAGAGAGAGAGATTAAAAGAGTGCAATTCATCTTGCAGTTTATATATTAGAAATTGAATATATATATATATATGTGTGTGTTAATTTTATTAACACTTTCCTAAGATCGAAAACATAAAATAAGAAACGAGAACTTTAATCTCCGTTAGGTTTTGTGATTGTTTTCTGTTTTTTTTCGACTGGCGTTCAACTCTTTTATTTAAAATAGATTAAATAAAAGTATTTTTAAAAATTGAATAGTTAGTTTATCCGCTTTTTTTCTTTAAGAGGAGAAAGATGCCCAACCTTACAATCACTTCTGCTTGGGTTGTTAATTAAAGCTTTTTATTAACGATAATGCTTGTTCTATAGCTTTGAATTGGCTTCTTGCATGTTTCTTTTATAAGTCATCAATAAAGTATTCTTTGTCAGTCTAAAAAAACTGAACTTTTGTTGATTATCACTTCTAAACTTGGTACATAATCACAGAACTCAAGAAATGCATAGTATAAAAGAATATAAAAGTGTTATGAAATCAACAAATGAAGATAAAGAAAAAAAACGTAAAGAGTAGCGAATAGTTAGTACATAGAATTTACGTGATTTACTAATACTTTGCTAGCTACGTTCATAGATAGAGAGAGAGACGTTTATTATTAGAGAGAATAATTCAAATAATACGTATTAAAACATGTCTCAACAATTAGAGAGTTTATAGTTAATTTCTCTAAACCCTAAGTCAGCTCAAAGGTAACAAATTTAAAACATCCCAATCAAAATTAACAACAAAAGGAATAGAAACGTCACTAAAAAATGAAGATATAATCAAATATATGTGTATATTTTGAATTTGATGAAGTTGCATTAATAATTTTGATGATGTAGGGAAGAGTTGCAGATTAAGATGGTTCAATCAACTAGATCCAAGAATAAACAGAAGACCATTCACAGAAGAAGAAGAAGAAAGGCTTTTAGAAGCTCATGGAATTCATGGCAACAAATGGGCATTAATAGCAAGGCTATTTCCTGGAAGAACTGATAATGCTGTCAAGAACCATTGGCATGTAATTATGGCAAGAAAACAAAGACAACAATCCAATAATAATATTCTCTCTACAAGGAAGAAAATTACACACAATTATCCACAATTTCTCCTCCATTCCAAATTGATCTCTCTCCCACACGGTGGCGGTCATGGCAACGGAGGATTGTTCCGTAGATTCTGGCAGCCGAAACTTCGAAACCCTAACAATCGGTGGGATTATAACTTAAATTTGTTCCTCCGATCATGTTACCAAAATTCATTCCGTTTGGGGAATTTTAGACAGAATATTCGATCAAAATCGACGATTAAGTTTGAGATTTTGAATGAATCCGTTGAGAGGAAGGATGCCAACAAGTTCATAGATTTTCTTGGGGTTGAGCAGTGAGTTAAAAAACATTCTATGTCTAATTTGGTTGTATATATAGAGAGAGGGAGAGAAATTAGGGTTTTGTTTTGTTTTATTATGTTTAATTTAAAAAGAATGTGATGAAGTTTCAAAGTGATTGTTGGAGTAGAACTACGAGCACATTAATAAGTAATTTTGAAATCGTTAAAAGTCTCACGTTTGTGTTAAATCACCAATTATGCATGCATAGTAAACTTGATATTAATTATATCAACATTTCTAACTATATCTATTATTGTATGTGTTGCGTAACAAATTTATATATATGCATGAAACAATGTTCTTTGTACACTTAATTCCGATGATGATGTAATATATGCTCGCTTTCATTAGAGTTGTGTTGTGAATGGGAGGGATTAGGTTGGAAGGGAGTTCTTAAATCTAACCTAATAAGAATAATTAAGTGTAGTAAACTGTTGTAGTGCAAAGAAATGTAAAAAATGGTAGTGTAAGACAACAATTAAAGCAAAGTAGTAATGAAGGACCAAAAAGGTTTGTCAAATATTCTACCCTAGTATTTTCTCCAAAGAGAACTTTGATCATGTTGTATGGACTTAAATTATTTAAGCATATTTAAGGAGGCAGTAAATATTTTCCTTTTGTTAATTAAAAATTCTTTTCAACATTAAAATGGCTCTAGTTTGGGTTGAGCCTGTTTCACTCAATTTAATTAGGTTCATCATGTTGCTTGTTTCAAAATTTCATAATTAATAGAAATTTATAGCTTAGTGGTTAAAAAGCATTTAATTTAAAGAGAATTTTTTTTTGTATGTAAAAATATATATTATTTTGGTAAAAAAAAAAAAAGTACGAATAATTAAAAAATAATAATAAAATTGATATCGTGTAATTGATATAGGATCGACTTGATTTGATTCTGCTCAAATCAATGTTCAAAGAATAAATACATACATAACATTTATTTGAAATTTAACTTTTTTATTATTATTATTATTATTATTATTATTATTATTATTATTATTATTATAATAGAGATAGAAAATCAAACTTCTCAACTAAAAAAACTGAACTACATATCAACTATCGCTTATAGGTAAGCTCATACTTTTGAGTTGTTTGCATTTTTTTCAACTCTACAATAATATGAACCTGTCCTCAAGAAAAAAAAAATTAATCTGCATATTCACCATTAAATGTTGTATTAAACGTTCATTTAATGATAACTTTGACTTCGATATCGAGCATGTGTTCATCATGAATTTCCTTAATATATTTTTAGTTTTCAAAATAAATATATAAATATATCATACAAGCATATATGATATATGTCAATAAATAAATATATTTAGAAAGGAAATTTGTCGTAAATGGCAAAATTGATGAAATTATTTACAAAATATAGCACAATTTTAGATTCTATTAATGATAGACACCGATAAATACTGGTAGACTTATAGAAATTTATCAAATGCACTGGTCATAGACACTGATAGAAATCTATCAATATCTATCGGTGTCTATCAATACTAAATTTGAAATTTTATAAATATTTTGTTCATTATGTTATCTTTCAAAATTCCACTTCAAAGAACAAATGACCGTATATTGGAAGTTCAATAATGATTGTCTTGTAATTAAGTGTCACGTAAACACAACACACGATTACACAAATTTTAACCACTTGAAATTACTCAATTTATAAGATCTAATAAATTCTAGAGTCTATCTGGAATGAAAAAAAAGAAACAAAAAAGCTTTTAGGAACCGTTTTATAACGTTTTCGTTTTTTTTTCTTGTATTTTTGTTTCTTTTCTTCTGAGACCCAAAAACAGAATGAAGTTTGATAATTATTCATGTTTCTTGTTTCTAGAAAAAAAAATTAGAAACTTAAATTTGTTTGATAAACTATTTCTTGTTTCTTGTTTTTTTTTCTTGTTTATCCTAAACAATATATACATATTTATAAAAGATATATCATACATTAAACAACAAAAAAAGATATTATCAAAAGTTTTTGTCATCTAATATAAGAAAATCTCAATGACAATTACTAGATTATAATAACAAAAAGTGTTGTGTCATATTCTTTATATGTTGTAAAGTCATTTATAACTCAAGTCACTTGTAACATCCCAAAAATTTGAGATAATTTTAGTTTAATTATCTTAAAATAATAAGTTGCATTTATTTTGAAATCTAATTTATTTTGAGATGTTAATTATTTTGATTAAGAAATTATGTGTATATATATACATATATATATATGTATGTATGTATGTATGTATGTATATGGGTATATATGTTTAATTAATTTGGTTAAAAGATAATTGGTGAGAAGAAAGGGAAGATCTAATTCGATTTGAAAAAAAAAATATTTGATTTGGTCAAAATTTGGAAAAGATAATAATAATAATAATAATAATAAAAGATTATTATCTATTAATAAATAATAATATTATTATTTATAAATTATTATTATTATTTATTAATTTAAGGTTGCATTGGAAAGCGAGAAAGTTATAAAAAGAATTTACAATCTTCTTCTTCTTCAGCCCTTCACGGCCGCCACACACCTTTCCTCTATGTTTTCTTTTTGCCGGGTTTCGGCATGTGCTCTGTCCAATCGCTTGCTTCTCTGTTCGCCGATGTCGTTTAATCTCCTGGATTTGATTTATCCGTTGTCGCTCACGGTTGTCGCCATTAGTTATATCGGTAAAGTATTGTGTATTTTATTTTGGATTCTTTTGGATACCCAATAAAGTTAAATTGAGAATTTATTTGAGAATTATTCTTGGTTAATTGAAGGTTATTTTGGAGCTATTGTTAGAATTAATTCGTAGAGTTTCTCCTACGAATTAATTGGAGCGTTGTCAACAAATCGGTAAGATTAAAAAACTACTTTGAAGGGTAAATTTGATTAATAATTTTGATGAAAAAATTGTTAATTAAATTGTTATGTATAGATTTGATTTGGAGCAATCATTTGGAATTAATTCGTAGGGTTCTCTCTACGAATTAGATTGAAATTCAACAACCAATTGGTAAGTTTAAAATATTTTATCGAAAATTAAAGTTAAAATTAATTAATAATTTTTATAGAAAAATTATTAATTAAATGTTTTACGAATAGGAACAATTTGAGGGAGAAGCTCAAGCAAAAGTATTGACGACACTTTGAGGTAAGGGACTTACTACTGGTTCCTCGACAAGGATGTTTACGTGACAGTAAGATCATTTATGCGACATCTAGGTTGCTTGATTATGTGATAAATGTATTGACTGATTAAGTAATGAGTTTAACTTATTTTAATTAATAATTTTTATGGAAATTATTAATTAAAATTGGATGAGTAAGAGATACTCTACCAAATTCATGCCTTAGGTGTATAAGGTGTGGAAGATGGATTGGATCCCATGTATGCCTTATGCAATGTTTACTGTCATTGATCTGTTTATTGTGGTTATGTTTTAAGGATGTTATGGGACACCTTATATATAACACTTTATGTCATAGTTGGGATGTTGGTTATGTGACGGCTGGATTCTTTGGTTATATTGTGGTATGATGATTGAGTCTTTGTATGATTAATTGTGTGGTGTTTATGCATGCCCTTTTATACTATGTGAAATCTGTAAAGCAGGTGAACTGTACCATGTGGAATAGAGTTATGGATGTAACTGCTTTACATCAATATTGATGGTGTCTGAACTCTACCTATTAACTTTGTGTACTTGTTTGTGAGACGGGTTGACAAGCCTGTGTGACGTATGTCACGAAGGTCGGGTTAACAAGCCTGTGTGGCGTATTGTTCCGATCGGGTCGGGTTAACAAGCATGTGTGGCGTATTGTTCCAACATGATTGTTTTTGCATGTGGTCTAACAAGCCTGTGTGGTGTATTGTTCCGATCGGGTCGGGTTAACAAGCTTGTGTGGCGTATTGTTCTAACATGATTGCTTTTGCATATGGTTTCACCAGTTTGGTAGGACGACCCTGGCATTGGACTGTATGGGCGTTTCTACCTAACCATTTGACTGTGTGTCATAGAGTACAAGTTAATAGAGAGAGTTAATGGTCACCTAGTGGACATGATGATATTCTTATGATAATTGTTTGTTTATAATTTATGTGATAAGCGGGTTATTAAGTATCAATGCATAACTCGTGTGTCCAGCTTAACTGTGTGGTATGCTGACATGACATGTTTGGTTATGTGACGAATTGCTTGATACTGGTTTATGTGGTGAGTTAACTAAATGACTTAGTTAACTGTTGGTGTTGGATATGTGAGGAGTTAAATGAATGGATTAGTTAACTTTAGTGGTGATTATATGGTGAGTTAACTAAACGGTTTCGTTAACTGCTGGTGATGGTTATAGGTTGAGGTTAACCGAATGGACTAACTGTAACACCCCAAATTAAAAGGTAATTTGTAAATTTTTATTTATCAATTATATTATTTTTGGTTGGTTAATTTTTAATTTGGGATGTTTGTAATGAGTTTAATTTTGAATTAAAGTGTGAAAATTATTTTTGTTGTGGTCTTGTTTATTTGTGGTTGGAAAAAATAAAAGAGGGGATTTAAGGAGAAAATAAGTGATAAATGAGGAAAGAGAATGTGTATTAATTGTAGAGAGAATCTTGGATTTATTTTTGGAAGAAAAGAAAAAAAAAGAAATATTAATATTTTATTATATTATTGTTATTTCTTTTCTTTCTTTTAAATTAATGAGGAATTAGGGTTCTTCATCATCATCCCATCAAAACCCTAGCTGCCGCCCTCACGCCGCTGTCGCCGCATTTCTCCTTTCTCTGTCAGACGTCGTCGCGAGCTCGTCACCAGTTGTGAAGCGACACCTAGCTGGGGAGCCTCGCAAAGTCGCGCCTTCCATCTCCAATCCATTTCGTCGCCAAGCCCAGTCGCGCGCGTCTGCAAGTCGCATCTCCTCTGCGTCCGAGCCAACAGCAAACTGCGATGCCATCTTCGTCCGTAAGCTGATCTCCAGTCGCCTAGCTGCTCCGCACGCCCAGTCTATGGGGGCCGACGTCAAATCCACCACGCCACGCCGAAGCCGCGCAGCGCCTCCACTAGCGCATCGTCCAGATCTCGTCAAGCCTCCTCGATGCGTCACGCCAAGCCGCTTGCCAGATCTGCTAGCACCGCCCAGCGCCGCACGTCGCTTCGCATCTGAAGCCTTTTGTCAGTCGTGCATCGCATCGTTCTCCCATCCGAGCCGAGCCGAGCCAAGCCAAGCCAAGCCGCCTTCTGTCATTTCCTGTCACCGCTGCCACTGCTCTTTGTCGGTTTGTTGGTAAGGGTTGGGAAGAATACAAATTGGGTTTTAGGGTGCCCAATGGAATTTTACTTGAAAGATTTTTCCTTGGATTAATTGGGTGTTTTTTTTCCCTTTTTGTTTGAAGGTTCAAATTGAAGAGTCAATTGGGATTGTTTGTGGTGTAATCGCCTTGGTTTTCATCTTTGTTGGTGAGTTTGGAAGTGGTTGTTAATGGTTAAAAATTAATTAATATTTCTCTTGGGAAGAAAGTATTAATTTGAGTTCTTGTGTGTTTAGGGTCGATTGGAGGCTAACTCGATTAAGGAAATCTCTGCAATTTGAGGTAAGGATTACTTCTACCGAATCTACGCCTATGGCGTATAAGGTGTGCAAGATGGTTTTTGTACTTGCATTAGAGTGTTGGCTTCGGGTTTATTTGGTTTATAAATCTGTTTGGATTATGCATGATTTGTTTTACCGTTTACCTATGTTATCTGTCGCATGAGACATGTTTGGTTATTATGATCACAATGTTTGTATTGGATTTAATTGGATGCGGTTTCTGTTAACTTACCTAATAAATTTGTACTTGGTGGGAAAATGATGAGTCAGTTTGCAAGTCGTATGGCGACTTGATTCTAACTAGGCCAGTGACAAGCCTGTGTGGCGTATTGTTACTGAAGGTCGTGAAGGGGGTCTGCACGAGGCCTTTTCCGACGTTTCTTTCTGAGGGCAAGCCCATGTGGCGATTTGCTTTGACTGGGTCATGAAGGGGGTCTGTACGAGGCCTATTCCTGATGAGATAAAAACTCATCGCAGCGGAAGAAATTCAGAATCATCTCAATTTTATTTTGGGAAAATTTAAAATACCATACATT
>JBBPDJ010000014.1:3615308-3633682 GCA_037974625.1 Cucumis cinereus
GAACCTTCAATTAACCAAAAATAATTCCCAAATTAATTCTCAATTAACTTTATTGGGTATCCAAAAATCCAAAATAAGTACACAATACTTTACTCATATAACTAACGACGATGACCGTGAGCGACAACGAACAAATCAAATCCAGAAAATTAAACGACATCGATGAACAGAAAAGCGTAACGGTTGAGTGGAGCATATGCCGGAAACCGACGAAAATAAAAACAAAGGAGGTGTGCGACCGCTGGAGAAGGAGAGGAAGAAGAAAATTGAAACTTTTTTAACCTTCACGTTTACCAATGCCATCCTAAATTAATAAATAATAATATTATTATTTTTTAATAAATAATAGTAATAATATTTTTTAATAAATAATAATAATCTTTTATTATTATTATTATTATTATCTTTTCTAAATTCCCACCAAATCAAATATTTTTTTTTCCAAATCAAATTGGATATTCTTTTTCTTTTCGCCAATTATTTTTTGACCAAATTAATTAAATATATACCCATATATATATTTAATTTCTTAACAAAATAATTAATATTTCAAAACAAATTAGATTTTGAAATAAATCAAACTTATTATTTTACGATAATCAAACTAAAATTATCTCAAATTTTTTGGATGTTACAACCTATTCATTTGTCTGGTGGTTTAAAAGGTAATTTATCAGACATTCTTCTTAAAACTCTAGTTTATTTGTGCTATGGCTTTAAATTTCTTCTTACATTTCTTTTGCAAAGTATTAGTCTTTCTTGAATGTGAGTTTGCATTTCAGGTTGTAAACTTGGGAAAAAAAACAACTGACATCATCAATTATTCCTAAAGTATTACTCTAACAGTTATGCCAATACTCTTTGTGATTTGTGTAACGTAGGTGTTTTCATTTTTATTACCCTACCACGTGCATTATGTTTCACAATTTCCTTCCTGCGTTAGATTTATGAAACTGTTTATTAGTCATTTTTATTTCTTGAGTATTTTTTAGATCACCCTTCTACTTGTTTATAGTTTCTATAGAGTTATGATTTATATATTTATGTTGGTTAAAAAAGAAAAAAATATATATAATATTTGTCTTTCAACCTTTTCTAAATGTGTCTGCAAAGAGAAGATTGTTGTTTGAATGTTTATACAATCTCATGTCAACATGTTTAAATGTTGAGAAAATTAAAATTGACCCTGGAATTGCATATAAGATATTCTCCTAAAACCCAAAGTTTAGATACCACACATAAGCTAGCTCTTACATTCCCTCAACTTTCTTTTGCATTATCTTTTGGAGGTGATACTTTGTTTTTTTTTAGAAAAAGGTACATTATGTTCTGTTTTTTACTTGTTCAAATTGTTGTTTTATCCCTAGATTCAACAATTGACATCAGAGAGACTTGGGAAAGCATCATTAAACCCTCTTACTTCTTTCATTTTGAATTCTATTCTTGTGTCGAATTTAGCATGTATACTCTACTTATTCAGTGTATGTATGTACGTATGTATACTTCATGGTTGATATGTTGGGACTTGCTGTGTAAACTATATGGAGTTTACTTGAATCGAAAATATATTTTATCTTGGTTTTGGAGTTAAATAATCATCAAATTTTTCTTTGGTGACTTATTGTGGATTTGTAAACCGACATTATTGCTTGCTTTATTGAGTCTGTCAAAAAAATTGTTTCAGTTTTGTCTATGTGTATATTCGAGGGAAAAAAATCAATTTCCGTTGTTATGTGAAAATCAAAAATGGAAAGGAAAGACTTTCAAATCACCACATAAGTAGTTGAAGATAGAAGAAAGTTATCTAGGTTGTGAAAGTCGAAAGTGGAAAAAACTAATCGGTGTAGATTGTTTTTTAGATTGAGAAAAACATAAAAGAAAAGAAAAAAGAAAAGAAAAGTTAATTTTGGCTTGGATTAAGGGAGAATTGGAAAAAACTGAAGCCTGCGGGGTGGAACCTCGAAATTGATAAAGGAGTTTTTTTTTATAAGCAGGCATGTCAAGCAAGCTCGTTTAGCTAGCAAGAATATCAATTTAGCTACTCAATTTTTATAAGTTTTAAGCTATTGAAATTCATAAGAAAATACTATTTATCTCAAAGCCATGTTTCATCAGAGAAGAAAGTGTGTTGAAATTCGGGGTATGGATACAAAGCTTAAAAATGCTATACTGGGATTTTTGCAGAACTACGCAGTACTATAAGAAAACATGTTATAGAAGTAATTCAATTAGAGTTGAGTTTGATGTGACAAGTCTCAAAGGAACGAACACGCAAACCAGAACACAATCAACCACCCAAAGAAGAATAAGATACAAATTTTTTAAGAACATGAGAAGAGGTATTAGATAGAGAGATTTCTAACAATGAAAAAGAAAGAATTGATGAGAGTAAATAGATAAACAATTCTCAATGAAAATTAGAGAAAGAGAACGAGGAAATAGAGACTACTAGAAGATAATGTGAAAGAAGAATTTGACAGTGGTATGCAACGTAATGAAATGAAGATGGAGAAATTGATCATCATTAATTTCTGATTTAAGTAGATCAATATTTTTCTCTGTAATTTCTTCTGGAGCTTGATCTTCAACATGACCAGTGTGTTCTATAAAGCCATGACTTAAGAAGGCACGAATTTCTTCATCACTATCACTATCTGAACCTGTGTCTTCATCAGATAAAGTTGTTACCAGACCTTTCGTTTGTCTTCTTAAGAAGGTTGGGCATTCGGCTTGATAATGACCAAAGCCTTCACATTCTCTGCATCTGAAGCCTTGATTGGTTTTTGTCAGTTGACTATTTCCTCCTTGTTTTGATTCTTTCTTTCGATTATGGATATTTTTGGACGTATTGGATTGTCCTTGCCCTTGATTACTATTTCTTTTATATCTTTAGACAAACTTGGATACTTGTTTTGTCAAAAGAACAATAGAATCTGCAAGACTATCTTCTGTTTCTTTGTCTTTTCCAGTTGAAGTTCCTTCTATTGATTGCAAAGTCAGTCCCTTCCTTTTCTTGTCTGAGTCAGGATTAAATGTCAGTTCAAAGGTTTGTAATGAACCAAATAGTTCATCTAGCTTCATTGTTGTTATGTCATTTGCTTCTTCAATAGTTGTTACT
Organism: Cucumis cinereus; assembly: GCA_037974625.1. Lineage (NCBI taxonomy): Eukaryota > Viridiplantae > Streptophyta > Magnoliopsida > Cucurbitales > Cucurbitaceae > Cucumis > Cucumis cinereus. The sequence goes on from JBBPDJ010000014.1 coordinate 3,618,427, forward strand.
TTCATATCAAACCTCTTTGGTAGGGAGCGTAGAAACATTCTGACTAGTTTTTCTTTTGAGATTTTTTCACCTAGTGCATAAGATTCATTTGATATATCCAGAACTCAAATATTGAATTCTGAGATGGTCTCATCATCCTTCATTCTGAGAGCTTCAAATTTTGGAGTCAGAATTTGTAATCGGTATATTTTCACTTTTGAAGTTCCTTCATGAGCAACGGCAAGAATATCCCATGCTTCTTTAGTTGAGGTACAAGTATTGATAAGACGAAAAACATTTTTATCCACACCATTAAATATAGCATTTAGAGCTCGTGATTTCCAAGTGAGGCATTATCTTCTTCTTCAGTCCACGTACTTTCAGGTTTAGGCTTCGTTTCACCATTTTCTGTAATGATTTCTGGTGCTTTCCAACCACTCAGTATAGCCTTCCAAGTTTTGTTATCTATAGATTTCAAAAAGGCTGTCATTCTAGCTTTCCAATATGCATAGTTTGATCCATCAAGAATTGGTGGTCTAGTGGTTGAACTTCCTTCTCTAATTGCATCCATTGATGTAATAACCCGCTCTGATACCAATTGCAATAGTAAATATATCTAATTTACTATATTTATTTAGTTATATCTGAAGTTTTAACTAAATATGTAACTCAGGATGATTAGAGTAAGAATAGAGAACGCACAGAAATGTTAACCCAGTTCAGTGAATACCACTTACGTCTGGGGGCACTTATGCCTTATAAGAATAGTGCTTCAATATAAACAAGAGTTTGAATGTTTACAGTCAAGTGAGATATTGCTGTTCAAATCTAAACCCACAGTTTAGAATAACAGACTTTAACTAACACTTTCAATCTATGTTACTTATGTATCTCTAGAATCTAGGCTCCCCTGATTAACTGTAAGAGATACTTCCTTGAGATAGGCTCTCTTATCTAGTAGAATACAGGCCCCACCTGTTTTAACACTTGATGTATAATTAGGCTTCCTCTAATTTTTACTCATCTTGCAATGCACGATCTTCACAATGTCAATGACTGGACAGATAACTTTGTATACAAATAAAGTGATAGATCGAATATTCCAGAACACGTTAGCTTTGTAATATAACAGATTCACAAAGCACATAGTAGACGCAACAATGTTTTAATTTCGACTTAGGAATAAATCTCAAGAACTTTATGATCGTCAATGTATATGAGAGTCTCTTTTATCATAAAGTTGAATAGCTGGATAATATGGAAATATTAAAGTTCCAGCAACAAACCTCTTGAGAGATTTAGTCTTCAATCTTCCTTTTCTTGATATAATCTTGTTGCATGCTTTCTTCAACAATGGTTCACCTATTTATAGGTCTTCAAAAGATATTCCTAATGTTATAAGGAATCTATAAATAGCCAATTATCTTTTTGTAAAGATAATAGGAATAGGAAATTCCTATTTATAGGTCTTCAATAAATATTTCCTATTTTTATAAGGAATCTAAAAATAACCATTTTATCTTTTTGAAAAGAAATATTATTTTAGTCAAATAATAATAACAGAGTAATATTTTAAGAGTGCGTGAAGATGAAACTATCGCCTAATCGGAGGCCAAACAGGGTGTTGAATCCTACAACTCTCACCAAATAAATTTATCTTTGATTTGTATCTCAATTTAAACTAATGGTAGTCTAGGGTAAGTGCGAAGTTGATCTACAGAGAGTTAGCTAGATTTCTTAAGATCCAAAGACTTGTAATTGGTAACCAGTAAGGGGTTGAATTGGAGTAAACCAAATCCATAAAACAAACAAAAGAAATCAAGTAAAAAGGGCGACGTGAAGTGAATTGTGTGAGAATGAGAAAAATTGCACGAGATATAAAATTGAATCAATTACGAGAACTTAGCTTGGATATGATGAGTATTGATTCTTCTTTCTTTTTTATCATCAATTTAGCTAATAATGCATTATAAACAATCAAGTTTCTACTTATACACTCTCACTTAAGACCCTAAGCAAACGGTCATTGAATCACATTAACAAATTAATTGAAGACCTTTTCTAATTATCATTAACGAGCATTAGTATCAAAGACATTGACTAATTTGGTGAAGCTATGTAGGCTACATGGTGAAAATACTTCTTTAGCAAAGTAAAGACATGATCAAAAGCATAAATCTTCAATTATTTAACCGATGTAGTAAATGAATTCTAAACAGAGGAAGACGTCTGAGAAATTAAGTCTAAATTAGGTAATGATGGCTCTCCCATAATCAAATAAAGAAAGGGTTTATTTATAGAAATCGCGAGGGCATTGTGGCTCCTTGACAGAGTGTCGAGACGATTGGTAATTCTTATTGAACTATTCTTGAGGAGTTGTTTGTAATTACTGATAGATCAAACTATTGTTTTACTCATGTAATTACTTCTTTCTTCTTTAGAGTCATTGATCCTCTAATGAACATTTTTTGTTTATGGTTCAACCATAAACTAAGTTTCGATCCTCCTGGGTCAATAAGAGAGTGGGACCTCTTGTTCAAGACTTGAAGTTAGCACTTAAAGAAACTACTCATCTACTTACCCTAAGGTGGGAAAGAGTGAATTTTATTTTCTGTAACTATGTTCACAACTCCTTACTTGGTCAAGTCCCCAAGATGGTGGACTTATAAGCTAGTGACTGAGGCCACTCTCACCCATACAAATCAAACGATAAATCCTTGTAGGCAAGAGCCCATAACTTACTTAAGATTGAGATTGAATTACATATCACATCCTGTGAAATATTAATCTCTTAAGTGAATGACATTACAAATAGAGATTAAGTATTTCTCAATCTAGTCTTATACAAACTCATTGTATATGATACTCTCACTCGCATGTCTCCACATGATAGATTTGAATTACATCATTTTTGTAATCTTTACAAAGTGGGTCGTATTCAGAGTGTTACTAGGATAAGATAACTTAAATTATTTATATACTATAGACCTTTTAGGTTATTGCTTGAACGAAATTCATTGCATGTCAGCTACATATTGTTCTAGCTTCAGTTAAATAACCTTAGATTTTGTTTATAAAATTGATTTTTGCAACATTAAAATATAATATAAAATAACAAATTATTTTATTAAATCTCAATAAATCAATAGTTTGTTAATACATTTACAACCATGAGTTATGACCTAAAACCAAACAAAACACACCTCCAAAGTAATAGAGGTTAAAACACCATAAATAACAATAAAATTTCAGCAAACAACCAAGAAATACAAGTCTCCCAACAAAGATTCAAAGGGTTTTAATCCTACCATAAGTTACAAGAGCTTACCTTAGCCACTCATGGTGTGTGAAGATCAATCCAAGTGTGATAAATACAAGTAGAAAAATAAATGTTGTGAATTTAGAGTCAGTGGCTGCAAAATTGAGGAAAATATACCATAACTTGGTAAAAGGTTTATGTGTATCTATACATAGATATATATATACATATATGTATTGATATATGTATCTATTAATATATCTATGTATATATACATATATCAATGGATGCATCGTAGATTTGGAGACAACGTCGCAATGCCAACGCGTGTGTACGTTGCAATGCCAACGGGTGTGTGCATTCCTAGTCCGTCAAAATATATAACGTTGTTGCCTGCTACCTCTAAAATATGCCCTTATAAAAATTGCGTAGTTTGGTAGCGCATAGCAGCATTATGATGTAGACACACCTCTGCTCTGCTTCTCAATTGGGTGCCACACATAGTGCTTCGTGGCGTTGCCCTAAGAGTGAGAATTCCTCACATTCACCATATTTCTGTTCCCTCTAAATACAATATCAATATCGAACTCCTCCAAAGTTCTACAATGGCTATCGGACCAAAAGTCTCAACAGTAAGAACAAGGATCAATACATGAAGGTTGAGGCTGAGACAAACCCTAAGTTCAAAACGTTCAATACACTTACTTTTCTAATGAGGTAACTAACCCTAAAAATTAATAAGAGCACCATATAAATATGGCTAGCCTTGAGAATATATTTTAGGTGAAAATAATATTATTTGCAGTAGAATAAGGAAAGCATATATTGCATAAGAATAAAAGATCCACGAAATCTACAAATCACGGAGAATATCTGAAAAGTATATTTTGTTGAAGATGTTGTTCGTTGACACCAATGTTCTTGATGTCTTTGGCATGTTGACCAACATGTTGCTCACATTTTGCCTCGAATAAAATCAACCAAGATATTGTAGTAACAAGAAAGACTTATATGTGTCGATTTTTTAGAGCCGATTTGAGTAATTTCTTAAACATGAACTTTTGTATGTTAACCAAAATACTATTCAATAACATACATATTTGTTTTTCATATTAGGGATAAATGTACATTAATTAAAAGGCTTCAAGAGGCCCATCAATAATTATATTTTTAAGCAAAATTCAATAATGGAATATATATATATATATATATATAGGTGAAAATAAGTGATATGATATGTGCATAAAAGTGAGATACAAGTGTATGGTTGGATATAGGGGGTTTGAGTTTGGGGGCATGAAATGGAGACACAGAGGAGGCAATATGATTAAAAGGTGGGAGAGGGGGAGGCCTATGGAAATAAGCAAAAGAAAGTCCAAAAATCACATCCATACAATGAGTTGAAGCCAAGTTTTATTAGTTGAAAGAAAGAAAAAGGAAACTTTGGGTTATGGTCCAAAGTAGGGTTTTATATATATCTCACACAAAGACAAGGACAGACCTCTTTGTGCCAACTCTTTCCTCCTTTTATTTCTTTTCCTTTCTCCCAAGTGTTTTGTGATGAACAAAAAGGCCCTCCTTATTCTCTCAATTAAATAATTCTATATTTGAATAATATTAATAATAACAACAATGCCCATCCAAAAGAGACAAATGCAAAATATAAATGTAAAGAGAGTGAGAGAGAGAGAGAGAGAGAGAATTTGAATTATTTAAAACATTTTCAACTCTTCATAGCTTCTAAGTTAATAATAATAGTTATGTTGTTTATCTCTTTGCTATTGAAGATAGAGATAGCTCTATTTCACTCTCTCTCTCTCTCTCTCCTGATCTCTTAAGTTATTCTATGTATGAACATATAAAATATTAATGTTATAATTGAGAAACACTGTAGCAGTTGTAACAGAATATTTATTTCTATCCACAAATATAATAAATTAACTTTTTCTTTTTTTTTCTTTTATAAATTAACAATCACAGGTCCACATCTTGAATGCCACACAAAATTGCCCCATTTCTTAAGTCAATGCAAAAAAATAAAAAATAAAATGCTCTATACTCATCTCTCTCTCTCTCTCTCTCTCTCTCTCTCTCTCTCTCTGTGTCTTTTTAGCTATGTTCTTCATCATGTCTATATGTTTTAAATAACACCCTCAGTTATTTTATCTCTTTTCTTCTCTCTCTCTCTCTCTCTCTCTCTCTCTCTCTCTCTTATCTAATAAAAATTCTAATGGATCTTTTGTCATTTTACCTTCACATATTTGCCAGTATAGGACTAAAATAGTACTTTAGAATATGCAGCTCTTAAAATGGGTCTTTGTATCTATAACAGTAAATTATATTCAACTTTGTTACTGCCAATATACCACACATGTTTCAATTTTTACTGTTTCAAACATTACATGCTATTCTTCACTTCTATAATCACTCAATTCCAAAAACAATATCCATATTTACACACTTTTAAACAAAACATTTAATCTTAGAACTATTTCATTCTTCTTCTGCACATCTGCAACATCAACATTATCCAAAGACAAAAAAAAGTATATCCAAACTTTTAACTATATCGTTATTTCATTTCTTGTAATTTTCAAACCTTCGAATATGATAGGGTGTTTGTACTTTAAATATAAATTTGTATATTAATTATGCGGCTATATTATGAAATGCTCTTCAACTTTGTCATTTGTTTTAAAAAAAAACATACTTACTGTTTCAAAAATGATAATATTACACTTGACCTTACACAAACACGTAAAGAATAGTAATATTCTTTCAAAAGTTACAATATTAATCTTTACATTTCATAAAAGCTTTTAAAATTACTCTTTTGGAAGTAGAAATTATCAATTATAATGTTAGATGAAAATCAAAGATTTGAAACGTACAGTAACTTTTACACTGCATTTGGCATATCTATTGTCTTTTAAGAGAATTTAAGTAAAGATGAAGATTTGTTGAGATGCGTTGAATATGTTATCTTATATCTGACAAATAAAAGGAAATTACCTCATGAGTTTCTATAACTAAACGTAAGAGGAATTGGTTCCTACTTCCAAAGGAGTAGGAGAGTAATGGGTTCCAATTAGTAATAATAATAATAATAAAAAAAAACCCTATGATTCTAACTCTACGCATTAACGTAGCTAATTGATCCAGCTTTTATTCAACTACGTAAATCTATGTGTCAATTGCTTCTTGTTCTTTATTTTTTATGTTGTCATTATGACATTGTCATAACATATAATGCATACCGTAGTACCCTAAAATAATATAAGAATATCTAAGTCCCAACTTTCATTCTATGTTACATGTCACACCTTGGCACCATTCCATATCTCAAATTTCATCTCACATTCAAACAAATTTCTACCTTAAAAGTAGTTTGAAATGTGGATGAAAAATGAATAGTAACGTTATCTTTTCAAAAACTACAATATTTTTCACAGAAAGGACAAAATTTGAGAGTATTTTTCGTAGGTTTACCCTAATAGTCTTGAGGTAATTTGAAGATAAGTGAAGTTGTAAATGGTAGGGTAACTCTTTTAGTATTAAAGGATAAATTCTTGGTAGGAAAAAAAGAAAAAAAAAAGTGGTACTGAGAAGAACTATTTGCATGGCAGGCGTGAGAGAGTGAGAAGGAAGATTCCTTAAGAGTGAAATGGTGTAGGGCCAATGATCCTACAAAAATTATATATTTGTGTTCTTCAAAGGGTCCATTTCCATGGCTCTACATGTGATGCTCCCAACTTGACAATCCCAACCAACACTATTCCAAAGGCCTCTCTACCCTTAACCCCTTCCCCCTTCTTTCTCTCTCCTCTCTTCCTTTTTAACCACATTCTCCCTCTCTATTTACATTTTTCTACCCCTCTCTTCTTTCTCTCTCCCCTTTCTAACCTTATCGCTCATTCAATACCTATGATCTTGTCTCGCTTCGTCTTTGTGAGCTCAACATGTCAAGATATCAATAACTTTATATCTTTCGAAATTTGAATTTAGATTAATTGGTCAAGCCATTCGAAACTAAGTAACTTTGAATCTTGTTAGCCTAAAATGTTCAAAGAATTAAAAATTTTAGGAACTTTGGAAACTTAAAAACTCCATAATGTAATTAACACCCTACTAACCTAAGAAGTTCGTATAGTTGCATTCTTAAAATCGTAAATTTGAATCTCTCTCTAACGAGATATTTGTGACTTTTTAACATTGTAGGTTTGAAGTTGTTTGAGTTTGAGATAGAAATATTTATGTTTTAAAAAATTATATTATTTGAATAACAACAAATACCTTACACTTGGAATCTCTTTTTATACGAATTTAGGAATATTATTAGTTTAAGTACTTCTATCATATTCTTTTAGATGATGCTTTTTTTGGTACTATATGGAATTTGTTGTATTGTATTATATATATACCCCAATTTTATTAGATAGAGTAATAAATATTTGAGTGACATATCATAATTTATATATTATTTTTCTCTTTTCTTTTACGTTCGTCCCAATTTTGTTTATTATTATTTTTCTCTATAAATCTTTTTATTACATATTTTTTTTATTAAACCTCTCACATTACATTATAATTTTTATTGAGATCATTGAATAATAGATCCAATAATATCAATATTATAATAGTAATAATTGTATTCATGTGTATTGGGAATGGCCTAATAAGACACATGAAATTTTATTAAAAACAATTAAAGAAAATATGATAGAATCATATGAACTGCCTAATCATGTCTTGATTGTATTAAATAAAAAAGCATATATTCGTTTACAAAAATAAAAAAGAATGTATATAAATGTTAAAATTTTAATTAATTTTACCAATTAATTTAATTTTAATTATTGTTGTTATTGTTATAAGTTAAAATAAATAGGAGTGAAGTTTCGTTTAATCTAAAGTCTAATTGTGTTTATTTTAATTAGGACATCTATTTTCATTTAGAAAACAACAATCGTAAAATATGTTTTAATAAAATTTATCTAAAAATCATAATAATATATATTTTATTTTCATTTAATGAATGTTGCCACTCAATTTTTTTTTTTTTTTTCTAAGTATCCATAATAAGATTTATGAGACTATTACTCTTCAAAAATGGTCTAAGACATTATGTTATATGACCCACTCAAATTATTCATATTTCATCCCTATCTCTAGAGATTGGTTTGATTTATATCTCCAAAACTTAGAAAGTTTCATTTTAACTCTTTGAAACAAAATCTAAATATGTACGTAAAAAAGTTAAGATACGTGATACGTGTGAACTATATGATCTTTTGCAGTCTTCCTTTCTTTGACGTTTTGTTTATGTTTTTTTTTTCCTGACTTTAAATTAAAATTTACTTTTATTTAACGTGTTTAGATTTGTACATGTAATTAAACAACACATTGTAGATACAAATTTTTCCTCCATAATTTAATGACAAAAAACATTTAAATTTTTTATTTTGAAACAAATTTCAAACTTCAAGAGGTTGATTAAGAACTTTTCAAAATTAAGAGAAACTCATAATTCATGGATACTTTTGATAATTTAGCTTATATTTTTCACATTGAGGTCATTTTTGTGTCTCTATTTTAAATGTTCAAATATTTATATTTATATATTATTTTATTAATTTCAATGGTCCCTACCTTTTATGAATGTCAAGAAATTGTTCACCACTTCAACATCAAATACATTTTTAGTTGTATTTAACATCACTTATTAATGTTAAATATATGATTGAGATTAATAAACTAAAATATAAGGATAAAAATTGATATATTCGTTAAATTAAAAAATAAAAAAAGTAAACATGGTCAAATTCTACAACATATTATTTTATCCAAAATTGATTTACATTATTCAATTTTTTTTCAATAATACATATAATAAATAATTAATTTATCCTTTTTTTAACTTCTTCATAATGTGTGGAATATATCATATAAATCATTCTGCAAGAAAGTGAGATGCATATTATTTATTAAATATTTTCTTTTAAAATTAATAATCATTATAATAACAAACAAACTTTTTTTGAAAAAATAAAAATAAAAACACAATTTACATGAAACATATCACAAATGACAAAATACAACACTAGAAAAGAGTCTCTCTTTATTTCTTGTTTGTGAAACCTTAAACTCCATTCTCTCTCTCTCTCTCTCTCTAAAAACCCCAAACTTTTATTCCATTTTTTAGGCCAAAAAAAATAAATAAATTATTAAATTGGAAAAACATATAACTCTCGCCGAACTCTATTCTACAATTTCTCAACCCACCCCCCACACCCTTTCTTTTTCCCTTAATTCCCCTCATTTTTTTCACTAACTTATATGAGTGTGTGTGTATGAACAACATATTCAATTCAATATTCTTTCCACATCGAAAAAACTCGACCCGCTTACCCGCCCGACAACCCTTTCCGACCCTAACCGTGCTCGAGCTTTCCCGTAGAGTTACAACATGCCTTGTCCTCACTCACTCTGCAGCACTCACAGAAGCCGGTTTGCTTGCCACAATCTCATAGTTCCCTCCACCTTCGTCCTCCTCCTCTTCATCTTCGTCGTCGTCGTCTTTATCATCACGATCCATTGGTTCGCTCTCCAATTCCTCGTTTCCCGAGTCGAGGCGAGCGATCTCTTGTTGGGGAGGCCATTGTTGCTCGGGCCTAACCATCAATGGCTGCTGTTGATGCTGCATAATCGGTGTCGAAGATGCGATCATGTTGTTGTTGTTACTCTTTTCCCTATACAAAGCATCAAGCTGGTGAAAATAAGGGCAAGTCTTGGAATCCTCAGGCCTTGTTTTTCTACTTTCCTTCACTTTCTTGAAGTATTTGTTTATGTTCTCCCATTTCTCCTTGCACCTCTTTGCATTTCTATTGTACCCAAGTTTCTTCATGGCTGATGATATCTCTTCCCACAATGGCCCTTTTGGCCCATTCTCTTGATATTTAGTCTCAAGGTTTGTTCTCAATTTGATGAGTGCTTGAACTTCAACTTTTGGCCATCTTGATGAGCTTGAAGCTGGGCTAATGCTATAATTCTCCCCACCATTATGATCCATTTTCATTATCTCCATTTGCAACAATTCATTATTATTCCCCACTTTTTGTGGGGTGGAATTGGGAACAACCACTTGCAATGTGGAAGATTGTGGTGCGGGCGGTGGCGGTGGTTGCGGTTGTGATTGCACAACTAGCGTCGTATTTGATGTTGGAATTTGTTGTTGTGATGGTGGTGGTGGTGGTTGTGGCGGCGACGGTTGTGATGGGCTGTTGTTATTGTTTGGTTGGGATTCAGTTATTTTTTGAAGGAAGGATGTAATGGCGGCATCTTTTGCAGCCGCCATTGATCTCTCTTGAGCTAAAATATCTCTTTCTCTATTGATTTTGGCCATCTCTTGCATCCTCCAAGCTTCTTCTCTCACAACTCTCTCTTGTTCCCTCTTCTCAATTGCTTCCAAGAATCTCTTTTGCATTTCCTCTTGTTTTTCAATTACTTCCTTCATCAGTCTCTCAAAAAAGTCCTTCCATTTCCTCTTCCTCCTCCTCCGTCTCGACGCCTCGTCTGATGAAGTGGACGAGTTGACATCATCAGAAGTGGAGTTGGAGATGAGATCGGCTTCAATGCTTTGAAACCCCATTCCCAGTCCCGCGGAAGAGACATTGATTTGGAAAGGGACAGCGGGAGGGAGGGTGGTGGGCAAGGTTGTAGGGTTATTCAATGGCAAGGGAGCGGGAGGGGGCGGAGGAGATGGGAGGTGAATTGTGGGGTTTGGTTGAGAGAAGGATATGTTCAATAAGTGAGGAAGGGTGGTGGTGATGGCGGTGGTGGTGGTGGATGGAACAGTAGTAGAAGGAATGTGGGAAATGAGGGTGGTAGGCGGCGGGGGTAGGGGTGGGGGAGGAGTTGGTTTAGACAAATGGGAGTGGAAATTAAGAGGAGGATGATTTTCAAGAGCTTCCAATTGTTCAAAGAACTTATAAGTTTTGCTATCTGGTTTCCCACTTCTAACTTCTTTAGTTCTTTTGTGATATTTGTAAACATTCTCAAATTTCTCTTTGCATTTCTTTGCACTTCGATGATACCCAAGCTCCCCCAATTTCCTGATAACAAAACAAAACCAAGACCCCACAAAAAATAAAAAAACAAGCGAAAAAAATTTAAAATTATTCATTAAAAAAAAAAAAAGTAATCAAATTTCTCTCTCATACAAGGCAATTGCATGTGTAAAAACAATGATTGAGCTCAAAAAAGAACTGAAAATTCAGTAGAAAAACCAATATCCATGAAATTAATCTCAAACTAAGACATACATATCATACAATTGATCATTTTTTCTTCTGAAAACTGCAAAAAAATTCAGTTGTTGATGTTACATAAGAGAAAGAATGTTTTTTTAACCAAAAAAAAAAAAAGTACCATTTAACTATTACTCAACTTCACAGTTTCCTTAAATTAAATTTATAAAATAAATTTTTTTTTTAAAAAAAAAAAACTCACCTTGAATTTCAGTGACACTGAATTGGGATTTCAGTTTTCTTAGAGATTCCCAAGAAAACAAAAAAAGAAAAGCATAAATCACTTCAGATGAAGTGAAAATGATTGAACTGCCGACACTGAGATTTAAATTTTCTTTCTTTTTAAAAAAAACATCAAGCAACAAAAATAAACTCAGATCTTTGAAGATAATTATAAAAGAAATCACAAGTGATTTATGTTTAAAAAATTTAAGGAAAGATTGGAATTAAAATTGATAATTTAAATCTAAAATCTTTTTTTGATATGTACCTGGAAATTTGTTCCCACAAAGGGCCTTTAACGCTTGCATCTCGAAAAGCCACGTCCATTTCTGACCGTATTTTCAAGAGAGCTAAAGTTTCTTGTCTCGGCCACCGGTTTCCGCCGAAGCTCCGGTCACCGTCGTCTCCTCCACCACCGCTGCTTCTCCCTCTCTCATCTTCACCAGAATTGTTATTATTCTCATCCATGTCGCCCATGAGCCCATCTTGACGATGTGTCGTCGTCGCCGGTACGGCGCCGTCTCCTCCGGCGCCGCCACCCAAGACGGAAGTAGTGGAGTCCCCAAGCATAGAGAGAATAATAATAAGGCTAATTGGGAGGGACGCTCCTCCTTTCCAAATTACAGCACAAAACGAAACAAAGGGCAAAAATAAATTAAAATAAATACACACAACAACAAACATTTTTTTTTAAAAAAAAAAAAAATATATATATATATATATATATATATATATATATATTTATTTATTTATTTTATCTTTAATTTTTATTGAAGGTGAAAATATGTAAAAAGTAGGAGGGGTTTATGGGAATACAATTAAATTTTTATTTTTTATTTCTGGTGGGGATCTGCTTGTCAATCTCAAGAACTTGTTTTTTTTTTTTTTTCTTCCTTCCTTTTCTTTTAGCTGCGGAATCTTTGGTCTTTAATGGGTTATTTTTAAAAAAATTAATAATATTAAAATAAAACCTGCCACCTGGGGTTTCTCTCACTTTCTTTTATTTAATAATTTAATTTAATTTTTTTTATGCTCTCAGTAATAATAAAAGTGGCACAGAAAGTTATATACAAATGGAAAATAATAAAAAATAAATAGAAAAAAGGGGGTTTTATTTTAATTTAGTAATAAGATAATAAATATTACAGAGATTTTTGAACAGCTTGCGCAAACAGACAATAATGATAATAAGTTGGTTTTTGTCTGTCCAGCTAAATTTAGCTAAAAGCCGGCCCATATAACCTCACTTTTTTTTTCTTTTGTAAAAAATAAAAAAAAATTATAAAATAAAAGTTTATTTTTTTAATTAAAAAAATTACAATTAATGTGAATTAATGCTCTATAGAAAAAAAAAACTTATTTTTGAAAAAGAAATTAGATCTGAATATATTATATTATAATATATATATATATATATATATATTTTGTTACCTTGAAATGGAGGGTTTCTTTTTTGGCAAGGTGGTGGTGAAATGACGAAATTACCCCTCACATGGATCCCATTGACCTTTAATCATTGAGAAGCTAATCTAAAGAGTATATTTTATTTTTAGATCGGCAGATTAGTGATCTGTGATTGTCTGAGTAAATTCAGTATTTTTATACTTTGTGGTAACAATTTAAATGACGAGAATACCCTCTATTGGGTTTCGAAATTACTTTAGATATTTTAAAATACTACCAAAATAAATAAATAATACAAACACTGCTTGCTTTCAGTTTTCAACTTGTTGGGGTGTGGGGCTGTGGTTCTCTACAACAGGGCCTACGGAGGGACCTACCCTGATTGGGACAAATGGTAGTTTGACAACATTTTGCTTTCTTTCTAATAATTCCCATTATATTTTATTAAATTAATAATAATAAGTAATAACTAAAATAAAATTTTATTCTTTTTTACTCCAAATTAAAAAAATACATATATATATATATATATATTAATTGTGGGATCCACTGTGGATTTAAGCCAGTTAGATGTAGGTCAATGTTATTAGGCCAAGCCATTTATGAGTAGAAGTAAATGGTGGCCAATTCAGTTGAGTTGTGCCCTACATTATTAATTAACTAAAATTAAAAAAAAAAAAATTCGACGGTCCAGATCTCATCATCATGCAAACATTATTGAAAATTCAACTTATCTCTATGTTTGATCGTCAAGAAAAGGTAAATTAACCACTACGACATCTAGTAATTACCGAGAAAAGTAAAAAAATGAAGGTAAATAAAATAGGTCAAACGATAAATAATATATATTCTTTTTTTTCTCTAAAATAAGTCAATATTTTTAATTTTCAAAATTTAAAAATATAGATAGAGTCATATTTATCCTCTCTCATTTTTCAAAAAAATGTTTAACATATTTAAAAATTTTGAAATAACAAAACAAGGTTGGATTTCAAAACCATTATCAAAATTATAATTATTTTTTCAGTGAACATTTTACACTAAAATTCTTAAAAATGCTTTTTAGTATTTCAATTTTGTCAGCTACGTAAATAAAATAAAAAAGTTACATGTAGAATTGTTATTTATAATGTTATTTTTTAAATAAAAAAACTATTAATTTGAGCTCAAATATTATGTTTCTTATTGTTGTTCCCAATTTTTTTTTATCAAATGATAAATTAAAGTATTACTTTATTGTTTTTCTTATTTATAAAATGCACAAAAAATATCCAAAAATCACTTCTAAATATGGTAACGGTATCCTTAACTCTCAAAATTAAATAATAAAGTCTCAAATTTATCCAAATTTTTAATTGGATCTTCAAAATTTTACTGAATATATAAGTTTGAGGTTTCAATTTTGTATCATTTGTGGGTCAAATTTTTACAAATATTATAAGTTTGAAGGCTCAATTTTAGCGCTTAGAAGTTTTGTAGTCCAATTATTGTTATTGAAATCTTAAGGTTGTAATTGCAACTAGTACCATACTTTAAGATGGTTTTTGCAATTTTTTTTTCTATTTTTAACATTTTTGTAGTTTTAAATAATTTTAAAAAAGAATATAACATAAATTTTCCAATATTAAATTCTTTTAAACTCATTTCATTTAGTATATTTAATTTAAAATTATTTAGACACTTTAAAAACAAAAACCAGGAAAAAGCTACCAAATATTTCTTTTTATTATTGTTTAATATAAAAAGTTAAAAATGATTAAGAAGCTAACAGTTACCAAATACACATTCAATTTCTTTTGTTATTATTATAGAAGAGAGAACAGAAACACATGAATTAAAAAAAAAAAAACAAAAAACAAAAGATTTCCACATGAGCTGTAAGTACATAAAATACGAAAATTACCAAAAATAATCAGAATGATGCAAATACACTGAAATTTCACTCTTTTTTTAAAATAATAATAATAATAATAATAATAATAATAATAATAATAATAATTGGATTAAAGAAATGTTAGTATATAAATTGTGGAGGATGTGTAGCCATACAATTTGGGGGGGGGGGGGGGGGGGGGGGGGTGGGACA
>JBBPDJ010000014.1:3640391-3662244 GCA_037974625.1 Cucumis cinereus
CCAAAATTAACCCAAAAATATAACTTTACCAAAAACAATAAGATGAATAATAATATAAAATTACAATTTACCTAAAAGAATATTTGGGATGTTACAGGATGCACGAGGGCCATTATGAATTTTTGGTGATGCCTTTTGGCTTGAAAAATGCTCCAGCAACATTTCAGTTAGTTATGAACGATATTCTCCAACCACATCTACTCAAATTTATGTTGGTTTTCTTTGATGACATATTGATTTACAGCAGATCCTTAAAGAAATATTTACAACATCTCTAGTAGTGTTTGAGATGTTGGTAGCGAATCATCTGGTGGCTAACAATAAAAAATGTCAACTCGCCATGAATCAAATTGAATGCTTAGGCCATATTATATCTGCGGAAGGTGTAGCAGCTGATCCATCCAAGATCAATGCGATGGTCAAGTGGCCAACCCCCAAAAATGTAAAGGAATTGCGTGGGTTTTTAGGTCTCACGGGATATTACCAGAATTTTATGGCAAACTATGGTTCTATTGCATTGTCGTTGACACAACTACTTAAGAAAGGTAATTTTCAGTGGAATAAAGAGACCGAGGATGCATTTCAGCAACTAAAATCTGCTATGATGTATGTTCTTATGTTAGGCATCCTAAATTTTTCTCAAACTTTTGTGCTGGAAACTGATGCATCGGGTGTGGGTATAGGGGCGATTATTATGCAACATCAACACCCACTGACTTTCTTTAGTCAAGCTCTACCAGTTACTCACCGATTTAAGGTTGTATACGAAAGGGAGCTTATCATCGTTGTTTTTGCTGTTAAAAAGTGGTGGTCGTATTTATTGGGGAAACACTTTGTGGTGCGTATGGATTAGAAGAGTTTGAAATTTCTGCTCGACCAACGTGTGATTGGGGGAGAATATCAAAAGTGGATTTCTAAACTCATGGGCTATGACTTCGTGATTGAATATACGAAGGGATTGGAAAATAAAGCAACGGACGCATTATCCAGATTACCACCAGCCTTGGAATTGGGAATACTAAGTGTGGTGAGCGGATTTAATACTTCGGTCGTTATAGATCAAGTCAGGAACAATGAGTTTCTCCATAATATTCTGTTGTCCTTATTGAATGGTCAGGAAGCTCCGGAGGGGTATTCATTGCAAGAGGAAGTCTTATGTTATCAAGGTCGCTTGGTTCTTCCAGACGATTCCCCTATGATTCCCATACCGTTGGTAGAATTCCATAACAACTCAGTTGAGGGCATCATGGCGCATTAAAAACATATCGGCATTTGGCTCGAGAAGTTTATTGGCACAGGATGAAAGCACGTGTTTGCGCTTATGTTGCTGAATGTTCTGTTTGCCAATAAGCCAAGTACTTGTCATTAACGCCGACGAGACTCCTTCAGGCAGTGTCAAATTCGAATCAAGTTTGGGAAGATATTAGTATGAATTTTATTGAAGGACTGCCAAAATCTGATGGATTTGATACTATTCTAGTCGTTGTGGATTGTTTAACCAAGTACGCCTATTTTATTCTCCTCAAACATCTCTTTAATGCAAAAACAGTGGTTGTTGTTTTTGTCTGTGAAGTCATCGTATTTTCACAAGTTTATTCTGGGAGGAATTGAAGCTTTTGGCTAGGAACACAATTGAGGAGAAGTACCACTTATCATCCGCAAACGGATGGGCAAATAGAAGTAGTTAATTGGAAGGTGGAGACTTATTTACGTTGTTTTCCATGAATACACCTAAACAGTGGTTTAGATGACGAGCTTGGGCAGAACTGAGTTACAACACTACTGTCCATATGACTACTCGTTTGACCCCCCTTGAAGCTCTCTATGGCTGTCCACCACCCTTGGTGTTATCCTATGAAAAAGATTCAAGTCCAATGAATAGGGATGATCAATTGTTGAAAACTAAAGATTAGATGCTTACGTTGTTAAAGGCTAACTTGCTCAAAGTGCAGCAATGAATGATTAAATATGTGAATACTAAATGACGAAAAGTGCAATTTGAAGTAATGATTGGGTTTATGTGAAGCGACGTCCTTGTCGACAATGCTCTCTTAGTTGCGATACACATCATAAATTCGCTCCCAGATTTATTGGTTCATTTATGGTGGTGACTCGAGTGGGTCCTATATCATACCGTTTGGCTTTGCCAAAAACTGCAATCATACACCCAGTTTTTTCATGTGTCTGTTCTTCGCAAAGTAGTTGGTACAATATGCCAATTTTTCCTATCCGAAAAAGGATTGGCTGCTGCTATATCTTTTAAATTATTTTCAGCAGAGTTACTAGGTGTGGTTATAGCTAGTGATTGGGAGGAGGAGATAGAGATCTTGATCCGTTGGGATGGTGGCACCTTGAAAAATGCGACATGGGAACAATCACACTCCATTCAAGAGTAATTTTATGATTCCTACCTTGAGGACAAGGTGGCTCTTTGGGGGGCGGGTAATGATAGACCACAAGTATTAAAGGTGTACTCTAGAAGAAGCAAGAAGGGAAAGGAGAAGGGTGACTAAGAATAATTGTGATTGTCGTTGAGATAATGTGGGGCCCTAAGGAATATTGTTGTTAGGAGGGACTGAGTAGTTCGTTATTTTACTATTTTAGCCTTTCTTTTTCATTATATAGGTTGTTGGTTCTGTAGGAAATGGTATCCTTTTGCTATTTTGCTTGTAAGTTTTCTCACTAGAGATTTGTGGAGAGATTGGAAAGCTCTCAAATCTTCACTGGTTATTGATAAATAATATTGAGGTCGAGGCCTATCATAATAGTCTCTTCATTTTCAATAAATCTTAGATTTAGTCATTTTTACTAGTTTATTCATGATTTTTTAATTTTAAAAAACTAATTATCAACATTTTCAATATAAATTTTGAAAACATATTAAATATAATATATTTTCTTGCATGAAAATTGTTATTTTTATTTAACTAATTTTGACAACATTTAAGTGTGTTGGCCTAAGTTTAATATTTATTGAAAATATAAAAAACTAAAAGTACATCTACCAAATTTCAAATAATGATAATAATAAAATTTAGGATTAAATCCTATTTTGGTTCCTAAACTTTGTATCTTGTTTATTTTGATTCCTAAGCTTTTGAAAACGTTTGTTTAGTCCCCAAATTTTTAAAAAGAGCTTATTTTAGTCATTGTCGTTAGGATTCCGTTGACTATTTAATAAAATGATGATGTGACTTCTATATTTATGATTAGACTCTACATTCATCATATTTTATATATTTGAAGATTAGGCTCTAGATCCATCATATTCTATATTTGGATGATTAGGCTTTAGATCCATCATATTACTTAAATTGATAAATAACTAAGAAATCTTGCAAAATAAACTCAAAAACTAATTTTTTTCTCCAAAACTCAAATCTCTCACATCCCCGTCAAAAAAAAAAAAAAAGAGAGAGAGAGAGAGAGAGAGAGAGATAGAAAGAATTGGTAGGAAGAGGAAAAAAAAACACCTCAATGAATCACAAATATATGAAACTTGAGGCACTAAAAATTTGTATATGGATGAAATTACAACTATCATGAGTTGAGAAAGTCAAACAGAATGTCGATGCACAAAAATGGTGAGTGACAATCAAAATCTCTAAGGCGAAGTGAGTTTTTCGATAAAAAACAATTTACCATCTACCTCTAATTAAATATTAAAACCCCAATTTTTTAAGAATGATTATCTTATTTGCTAGCATAGTCATTTATATATAGAAGTCACTTCATCAGTTCATTAAAGAGAATAGAATCCTAATGACAGGGACCAAAATATGTTTTTTCTTTCTTTTAAGTTTAGAAACTAAAATAGATATTTTTAAAAATTTAGAAACTAAAATAGAACAAAATATAAAGTTTAATAACCAAAATATGATTTAAACCTAAATTTTATTTAGTTCAAATTTGATTAATAGTATCATTTCCCACCCTCTCACCAATAAAATAAAAAAATAAAGAATTAAAAGAAAGGGCAAAGAGAAAAAGAAAATCCAGGTACATGTATAAGATGATTTTTTTTTATTGGTTTCATTAAATTTAATTAAAAAAAATCATTTTCCACCCTCTAACCAATAGAACAAGATATAAAAATCAATAAAAGCAAAGACAAAATAGAAAATGAAACGGGTAGGAAGAATTAAATAAAAAAAGAAATTGAGATGTGTTGAAGGAGAAAGAAGTGAGAGGGAAATCCAGGTACATGTATAAGATGAAAAAAAAAATTATCAAAAATGAAAAAATTAACAAAATATTTATGCTTCATGAAAAAATAAAAAAAAATAAAATGTAATTGATTTTTGTCTTTTAGTGATTTTTTTCTATGAATGTAAAGAGTTTATTTTTTTATATATATATTTGAAAAAACTCTTGAAAAAAATTGACAAACTATTTTCTGTTTCTTAATTTTTTATAATATTTATTTAAAATGTTTCTTCAAATTTAGAAATAATTATCAAACAACTAATTATTTTTTAAAAATAAAAAAATGACAACAAAAAATAAGAAATTAAAAAATTATTAAACGAACTCTTAATTGTGTCATTTTTATTTGTGACTTTGAAAATAATTTTAAAACTTAAATTTATAGCATATTTAGACGTGATTTTAAAATAATTAAAATTGTTTTTTTTCTAAGACGATTATAAGAAAGTAATTTTAAACGCATTCAAAATTACATTAAGTGATATTTTCAAGATAATTGTGAATGTTTTTCTCATATTAAAAAGACATTAAGAAATTCTCCTCTTATTTAATTTTATTTTGTCCTAAAATTTTAAGAAAATTTGATTTAAAAAAAAAAAAAAACAAATTGTCCAATTTTATCTTTATTTCTCTAACTTTTACATTTCCCTAATTTTATCTCTCTAGAGTTCTTATAATGTTTACCACTAATCTTATATTATTTTTGTAAAAAAATAAAAAATAAAAAACCACCTTTCCTCTTTCCAATGGTTTTTAACTTTCTCTGATTTTTTCTCATTCTCTAACATTTTGCTCTTGATTTTTCAGTACAATGTGCATAGATTCAAACTACATTCTTTTGATTCTTGATACATCTTTTTTTTTTGTCAGTATTGAGTTGTTATAAATAAAATACGTAGATATGATGATAACTTGGAGGATATTCGAGTAATTGGAAAAAAAAAAAAATATTGTGGTTTAAAAATCAAATTGATATGTGGTTAAATCATGCTCTCTTTTATTTGCTTTAAAAAATTTTGTTCCTCGGTCTTAAATTATTTTCTCTTTTAATAATTCTCGATAAATTTTTGTCGTTCCGATTCTCAATTTTTTTTTCTATCTTTATAACTTTATTTCTCTATTTTTTTAGGTTCGATTTTTGTTTTTCCAATTAAATTTCTCTCTATATTTCTCCTTTTGACTTCAAAATGTTTTTTTTCTCTTGAATAATTTTTCTAGCCCCATGTTTTATTTTCTTCCTTGAACTTTCATTTCTCTCTATATAACTTTATATCTTCAATCTCAAATACAATGTTTGTTAAGTGATTTGATCATCCTAAAAATACATACATTAATCATTTAAAAATGCTTTTAACTAAATTTAAATCGTTTTTTCAAGTAAGGAACCAAATGCTTTTTCAATAATAAAAGAAAAGTTTGTGAGGTATACTTCTACCGCAGCAAAGAGGTACCTCGCTCTACCTCATTCCCTTGTTGATAGTGAATGAGGGGCTCCGATGAAAAATGAAACCTAATTTATCACACTCTACAAAAACTAATTATAATTGAATGACTTAGCTCGAAACGTTTATTCTAAAATCAATCCCAAAACCTTATTTGAAAATTACCATTAAATTTTGATTATATAAGATCACTTTAAAAGGATGTAGAAGCAAACAATAAAATAATTATAGGAAAAATACTTTAAAAAACCTCTTGTTAATAAAATAAAATTTGCATTATTTCCACGGTACTTTTAAAAAGCACTTTAGGTTTTAGAATAGCTTGGGAATGAGGAATGTACAACAGTGTGCTTTTAACCTAAACACTTTTGTTCCACAAATATTCCTAAAATTTTCAAAATTACATCCCAATCATGAAACAAAATACAATTCAAAAAGTGCTTTTTCAACATTTCAAATGTGATACCAAAATTACCCCTAATTATTTAAAGTAACACATTTTTTTTTTTTTTGTTTTGTTTTACAATACTTAAAAGTAATGTCAAAACTCCCCCTTAGCTTAAAAAAGATGATTATGAAGATTAGTAGGTGAAAGTTACATTAAATTACAACTTAAATTGTACTTTACTTAAAAAAGTGTGTTTGTGTGTGGGGAAGGGGAAGAGTAAATCATAAGTGTCATCAAAAGCATGTGCTGTGGAATTGTTGCATTAATAGTGTTTTTAATGCTTAAAAATCAGTTTTTAGATTATTAATAAGTTATTTATTTATATTTATACATCTTTACCAAAAAGAAAAAACACATACATATTGGATTGCTAGCTGCAATTCTGCACATCATTGGAACATGAGAGCATGTGGTTATGAAGTAAGTTCTTTATAATATTATTATTATTATTATTATTATTATTATTATTATTATTATTATTATTATTAAAACCTTAAATTCTAAACTAATCATAAAGCTTATAAGTTTAATAAAAGAATGAAGAAAAAAGAAAAAAAGAAATAGAAGAAAAAGAAAGTGCAAAGTTAATTAAGAAGAGGTACAATTTGTATGTGGGGCCAACCAAAGCAGTTAAAATAAAAAATAAAAAATAAAAGGGCATTTAAAGGAAGTAAAGGGTGGGAGGCCCCCCATGTGTTCACACAAACATCAACTTCCCTCATGTCAACCTCTTTGCTTTTGCTCTCTCTATTACTCATGTCCACATCTATGATGTTGAGAGACACACAAATGGATAACAGGATAAGCCTTTTTCCAATCAATTTTCTAAAACTTTGTTTTTTTTTTTTTTTTTTTTTTTTTTTTTTTTTTTTTATCATCCAACTGGACCACAACCCCCAATATCATAATCCAATTCCATTCAATATTTTTATAATTACCCTAAACCCTTTTCATCCAATCATTTTGCTTCTTGTTTCATTGTTCTAATCTTAATGTTGGGCCTCAATCTGGGCCACTTGGTCCATGGGCCTACATGACATACCAACCCACTTTTAATCTTTCATTGCTTTTTCCTTTGTGTTACATGCAATTCACTTTTGATGTTTACCATAGACTTCAGTGAGACAAGAGGAATATTTTAAATTCATTTGAATATATTTTGATTTGTTATCCCTTTTATCTCAAACATATTATTATATCAATTTTAATAAAAATGTAATTGAAATAAAAAGCTGTAAGATTTTATCCATCATCGTTTCATGTGATTTCTAATTAAAACAAAATATTGTTTATGTTATAAACAAAAGAGTGTCAATAATTTAAATTAGAGATTCTTCTTAATTTGTTTTCACTATTATCCATTCGAATATATCGTTTATACAATCATGTAACTATATTTGTGTTAGGACATTATCTGACTCTTGTTTGGACTCTATTTACTTGTACAATGTAAATATGTTAGCATTATTATATCTAGTTCCCCGACTTTCTTTCATATATTGTATTTGTAACCATTAATATCATATTTAAATCCGTCCATGATTTATGTTGTTTTCCTTCCAATTCTCTCATTTTTTTCTTAGATTTTATATATATTTTTATTTTAAAATCTAATAAAGTGGATTAAATGAAAATATGATACCAACTTTAGGTTGAAATGTTAATGTTTGTTCATTCCTTTAAGTTGAGGGAAGTGAAGTGCTCTTGCAATCCATATATCTCATTTTCCTTCCATTTTTCAGTGTCAACATTAGAATGATGAACAATATATGGGGTGACACAGGACATTTGAATGAAGAAAGGGATAGAGAGGGAGATTTGAAGAATGGATAGTCACATAAAACTTTGGGACCATAAAGATTGTGTTTATTTCAAATTGTATAAGCAAGAGAATTATATGAATAAAGGCAAAGCATTAATCCACAACATTCAGAATTCCATAACTCAAAATCACCACTAAAAAGTGTTTGGATTTGTGGTGTGACTCAAGCATATCCAGTTTTTCATTAAGTTGGGCTTATTGGGCCTTATGTTACTTAAGTTGCCCATTTAGATTTTGTTTTAACTGATTTTGTTACTTAGCAGTGGGTTTTATGATATTTTTCACAACAAAATATGCCCCTTACCTCTCAACATTCTTACTCCACAACTACTTCCAATGTGTTGTACAATGGTTCAACAATCAATGCATTGAAGTTTTTAAAAAATTATGTAAACTATTTGTTTTTTGTACTTAGAAAAACATAATGAACTCCAATATTATTGCTAAGACATGGACAATACTTAGTAATAATTGGTCATATAGAAGACAATAGCTCTCATCTCCGAAACGGTGATAAGAGTTATAGTTGTGAAGAGAAATATATTCATAGAATACCAAAAATGTCCCAATTAGCGTCTTAGTAGACATTGTTGTATTATAGGAGTAAGTAATGTAAGGCCTAAAGTAATGTAAGGCCTAACTCCACTCTATGTAATAATAGAACCATTCTAAAATAAACACATATCAAGAATGTCTGGACATTGAGAAAATAATTTTTTAGGGCTAAACTTGCTTGCATTTGAAATTTGTGAAATACAAGAATGTTAGGTACATATTGAGAGGTCAAGGTGTTGTATCTAATATGGAGAATTTTGAGCTAAGGTTATGAGTAAATGCTTGATGATAAGCATTATCTTAAATTTGGGGAAATACAAGTTATTTTGCGTCCTTATTCAAGATTATTAAAAAACGCATAGGTACCAAATCAAATACACTTATAAATTATGCTTTGTGCTTGTTATGCGTTACATGTTTACAATGCGTTGTTATTAGGAAACTGTGAACTCTTGGTGTTATTCATCGCAAGATTTTACAAAAGATGGATCAAAATAATTTGAAAATTTTCTCAACGCCCATCAGAAGCAATGTCAAGAAGAATTGATAAAAAGGAAAGATATCACTTGAAGCATACCTAGACTTTGAAGAGACGTTGAGAAGACAATGCAATCCATTCGTAGCAGAGTTATGCACCGAGAATCAAATGCGATGCACTACTTCTGAAACATGTCTGAGACCCACTAAGCATAGAAATAACCGCGAAGAACACGGGACGTGCTTAGTGGACGACGAGAGTTCATTCAAGAGATCATTAACAAGAGAGAAAAGAGACATAATATATCATATAGATCAGACGTTATACATCAAAGATTAACTAAACACACACATTAAGTTGTATGGCTAAACCATGTGGATTAGCTAATGGTAATGTTAACTAATAAAATGATTGCTCTTTGTTCCTAAGCCACTCAAAACAACTATATGATTTACATGAAAATGCCGTGAAAACCCATGCACCAACGAGATGACCCTTGCTACTTTTGCAACCAACACATAACAATTACAAATTGTGTGTTGAGTTTCTAACAATTAACATACATAAACAATTGGTTCCTCAATCTTAAATCATTTAGACATGCTAAGAAATCAAAACAATAGATAAAGATGCTTGAGAGATAGAAATATACACATTAAGCACAAAATTCTCCCAAAATTACATATGGGTTCCTCCATAATCTCTAAAAACTAGAGAACCCACAAGTCTTACCTTCCCATGGTATTAAGAAAGCTAAAATCTATCATCATTCCGATCGATTACAAATAGAAATTAAAGAACTAAAACTACGAAAGTGGAAGAGAAAAAGGGGAGAAAGGGTTGGAGGCCCAAGTATGTGATGATAAAAATAACCTAAACCAGAAAAAGATTATTTATTAAATCATGATGACTGATGCCTTGCACGCTCTCACATACTGTGCACACGCAACGTTTAAGTGTAATCTAGTGTTGTATGTCGCGCACGATGAATGTTGTGGCACCATAGGGCAACGCAGCTTGTGCGCATGCCTCTTTAACCCGCAAGGTCAACCGCCTTCTTGGGGGCATTTTTTACTTTTTTTTTTTTTTTTTTGTTCTCTATTGTTAAAGTCTGATTGATCTATTAAGCATCTTATTGCTCCAAATTAACATTGAACATCTTGTAACGCTTCAAAATGCATGTATTGTTTGAGTTCGTACTAATATATACATGTAAACACATTAATCACTATAAACGAGTGAGATTAGAGACATTAAGATAGCTCATTTAAGGAGTTATCAATTATATACGTGTACATATAGTATTTATATTCCAAACTTTATTGGTCGAAAGTACGTTATATGTTTGAAGTTTTTAACCATCTAGGTGAACATTTAGATTTTAAATATGAATGATTAATAGATAAAATATTGAAACTACTAAGAGATTTTATCAATTTTTCTTTAAATTCAAATGCTGAATGTGGGATTAACAATTTTAAACAAAACCTTTATGTTAGAAAGTATATATAATTAAAAATTTGGAATTGAATTAATTTATTGTAAGTCATTTTATAAATTAAATAGGTGATAATTTAAATTCAAATGCTGAATGTGGGATTAACAATAATTTCGTTAAATGATAATATTGTATGGAACGGAAATGAAATCATAAATTTACATCTATTGTTAGAGTTAATTTTTTGTTAAAAGTGATGAGTCTTAGGCAAAGTAAATTTGGTAGTAGGTTTGTGCACACCGTTAACTTAATTAGTAATATTTGCAAACATAATTAGTTTTATAGCCTAATTGGATGAAATTGAAATCTTAAAGTAAAAATTGATACTACACTAGAACCTGGAAAATATTTAATTTATGACATTTCTTTCTTTATTTATTTTATTTTCAACTTTTCAGGTTCTCATATTTAATGTACAAAAAAAAAAAAAAGAATTAATTATGAGTTAAATTATACAACTCTTTTAATTCTTCTGACTTGAGCAATCATAAAAATGGAAATAAATAAAAGAAAAAAAAAACCAACAAAAGGAAGAGGATTGAAAACAAAAATACCAAAAAAAGAGAATCACAAAAAGGAAAAAAGAAAGTAAAAAATGAGATAAATGAAAAAGAATCCAATCATTAAAGAAGGTAGAATAGAATAGATTGATAATATTACACCCAATATTGAACATTTATAACAAACAAACAATAATAATTAATTCAACTAAACCACTCTTCACCAACTTTCAACTTAATGGCTATACTTTTGCCACCACACATAGAAACTTCATATTTCCACTTCTAAGCCAAGAAAATTTTGTTAGTTACCCAAAAAAGAATGACAAAAGTGGAGAATTTTTTGGTATTTTCTTAAATTTATTGACAAAGATTTGGAATCTCAACTATTACATATCATTTGCTTTACTTACATGTTATTATGTTCTTAGAAACTTAGATTTGACTTCTTAATTAATTAAGATTTTGTTTAATTTCTTTTCTTAAATTATTTGTTTATCATCTCAACTTTCTTTTTCATGTTCTATTAACTCATGTAATTTAAAATCAATCAAGATGTAAAACCTGTTCTGTCCAATTGTACAAAATAAAGGTCACATTTTCCATTTTGTTTGTTGAATTTGTTAGGCCGATTAGGTGGCAAAGCACTTTGTTATCTTACATTTTTAAGATTCCGTTTATTAAAGAACAAGTTTCATAATTTTATAATTTATTTATTCAATATAAAAGTTTTGGAATACAATATTTTTTTTTTCTTTGAAAGAGTCCTAAAAGAACTAATTAGCAATTTAGTGATAATTAGGGTTTAATATTTTCTCATTGTTTTTGTTGATGCTAAATTTTGATCAAATAGGACGATGTATCGGTCTTCATGGATCAACAACGGTAAATTTATATTTTAGTGGAAGGGAGTTAGCTTGCAAGCAAAGAGAAAACTGGGCACCGGTGTGGTGTAAGCTACAACCACTCCAATGCTTAAGTCAGAAGGTTAGTAGGAGAAGACTGTACTAGGTATAAGTATACCTCTCTTCTCATATTTATAGTTTTTGGTGGCATCCTTCTTCCTTGTTGACTCATTTTCTTTTTTTAAATTAAGGTTTCGAGGATGTTGTATTTTTAATTGGCTTAACATAATTCTTTTATTAATATGAGAATATCTTAATTAACAATGTGATCTTTTCTCTCTCATGGTTGTTGAGGTATGGTTGAGATATTCTAGGATGATTATGATTGAAGTTGTTGGAGATTATTATTATGATATATCTTGTTTCTATCGATCCGTAGTGTGAGAGATCATTTATATAGAAGTCGTGAACAAGAACAGGGTGCTCTCTGCCGCTCTGTGTTTTTTCCTCTTTCATGAAGATACTTAGAATGAACAAGTTGTGTGATTATATATGAAAGAGCATCAGTGTTGTGCATATGAATGCATGGTGTAATCTCTTCAGGGGGAGTACAACGCAACAGATAACTTTTAGAATCTACACAGGGGGAGCCTGTGAGTGAATGAGATCAGGAAGACTCAGTGAAGACCATATACAGGAAGATTTTCGAGACTATAGAGTCTCGTATTCACTGTGAAGATATTTCTTCTGTATTTGTGTGACTGTAGTTATTATCCAAAGTTATAACATATCTTGTAACTCTGGAAACTGTGAGAAGTTTTTGTGATAATAATAAAGTCGATCTCATCATGGCGAAAATCCCCCAGATGTAGGCTGGATTGCCGAACTGGGTTAACAACGTCTTGGTGTCTATCTCTCTTTATTTGCAGTGTCATTATATTGCATCTATACTTATTTTATCAGTGTAACTACTGACTGCAAGATCCTAATCAGTTTTTCAGAGGAGATTGGTTCGGAGTTGGCTCGGCTCGGCCCTTGTGGGCTAGATTCCTTTGCGCTTGGGTTCTATAGGGCCTCGCGTGATACTTCAAGCCATTTTTTATAGGCTCGGCCTCAGATGGGTCGAGGCCGACTAGACCTGCTTGACCACTTTTGACCTTTTCTTTCCTTGCTCTCTTGTCTCCTTTCCTCGTCATTCCATTTTTGCTCTTGATTTCATAATCCACCCACAAGGGCATTTGGACTGACACTAAGTTGATTATTATAGTCAATGAGCTATATAATAATTAATATTTAGGATGCTACTATTCCAATTTGATTTATGATAGTTTGTGCTTGGAGTGAAAACTATATTTTCTTTTAGTAGAGATAGTTATACACGATAGAAAATAGTACACAAAAGGATGAGCAAAAAATAGTAAATATTGTAGCAAATAGCAAATATTATAGCAATGAAAGTTTTTTAATAGTTTACTATATTTAATTGTTTGTTATAGATAGTTGTACACTCCATTATCATATTTGGTGTTCCAACAAAGGTGTGGATTATAATAACAAAGTTCATCAACTTGTAGTTGACGCCCCAATCGACCCCATGATCATGAAATAGTGTGACTCTCTTTTCTTATATTCGCATTCCCCATATCAATCTACTTTTTCTTTTTTAATGTATTATGCTCAGTAAATTTTTTAAAAAAGTTATTCTCTTTAGAATATAAATTATGTTTAATTAAGTCTAATTCACTACCACAATTTTGAACTTCAATGACACAATGGAATAAGAAAATTGAGTTTAGGTGGAAAATGTGTCATAAATGTCAAAAAACACGTTTTTGGTAGGAAAAGATGCTAATTTCCATTAGTGACAAAACTTGTTGTAATGTAGTTATTTAGGACAATATCTTGTTGTATTTAGTTTCTTTGTAAGGATTTTACCAAGCTTTAGTTAGTAGTTTGCTTCTACAACCCTTTGGGAACATCCGATTGTTTCTTTGTAAAAACGTTATCAATTTTATTCTTATATATAGAAGTTCAAATTTTTATTTGTACCAATTTTATTCTTACATGTCTAGTTTGCTATTTAAATTGTATGAGAAATGACAGAGGTAAACGCGTCCATTAACAATCAAAATTTGGATTTTATTGATAGAACAATAGCGTCACATTTAGTAATTACATGACTGTTAAATCATATTGTGTGAAAGGTAATGACCCTGTAATAGTGTGGGTTTATAACTAATTATAACAGAACAAAATAGTTATGGAAAAGTATATTTTTAATTGTTATTAAAGGCTAATTAATGACACTAAGAAAATGTCATCAACTAGGAAAACGTTACACAAACAAACCAATTTGGACCTAAACAATGACAATTACATTGTGTCAAAGTCTAATTAATAGTGATAGTTGCTCAATGTCAGGAGAACTTCATTAGTGACATTAAATAAATGTCATTAACCTAATTTTGAATCACATCCAAATAAAATTATATTATATAAGTTTAATTAAGATATAAACTTTATATTATAATGTATCACCATACATTATATTAATTCCCCAATTCAATTTGAACATTTCAAATTACATCCAAAGTATATTAACCTCATTACCCTTTATGAGCTAGGAAGAAGACTTAATGAACCTACTGATCAGAAACTACAACGATATGAGATTAATTGGCTAAACTCATTAATCACATTAATCAATATTCGTTAACTGTGTGTACACTCCACTAAAGACTCACAGTTGAACTCTTCTCACTGTAGATATATTTATGTGTCCACGGATATAGACCAATAACAACAAATTAGTCCTTCACAAGTGTTCACAACACCAACTGGGTTAAATTACTGTTTTACTCCTAGATTACTTCTTAGTCTTTAAACATCAGTGCTCTTCTAATGAACAACCTATTTATGGTCCAACCAATAAACAAAAATCTCTCACGTGCCATAAAGAGGGTAAAACCCTTTGTTCAAGTCCTAAAGACACCATTTAAGGCAACACCCGTCTACTTACCTTAAAGTCAGGACAAAGTAAATTCTATCTTGTGTGATTATGTTTCCAGCTTTCCGTTCAGTCTTGTCTCCAAAATGGTAGGCTTATTGAGTAGATAATCTGGCCACACTCACCCATACAAATCAAAAGACAATCTCTTGTGAACAAGAGTTCATAATACACTCTGGATTAAGACAAAGTTGCCTAGGTCATCCTATTGAAGTAGAAACCAAACTAGTCAACAGAGTTACATCTAGTGGCTACTATTTCGTGATCCAGTCTTATACAAACTTATTGCATAGGATAACCCCACTTGCATGTTACCTACATGAACACGTTGGATCATTGTGTTTGTATCGAATACAAAGTGGACCATATCCATAGTGTTACCAGGATTAGGTACCTAACCTTATCCCTATACCATAGACCCTTTAAGTTGTATCTCAAACATTGATCTTTGTATGTCTTCACGTACAGTTCAAGACTCATAAAGCAGTTTAGAATGTTAGTTTATTGGATTTGGGTTAATAAGACAAAAATAATCAAATAATCAATGACTTTTTATTGCAATTAGAATAATAACTCTTTATTAACAACTGTCAATGGATTACATTGACTATCTACGAATTTTAGGCATAAAACCCAATAGGTTGTGCTTTAGCTAAACTTAAAGCGTGCAAGTATTGTGTTAAGTTAATAATGTGGTAGGCAGGGTTAAGAAGTCATCCTAATCTATTCATAAACATGGTAATTTCATGCAATCAGTACTAATTAAGACAAACAATCTTCTGACATCTTGATGCCATAAATATTCTAGTTCAAGATATAAATGATGCACTAACAATGTGATAGGTTTATTCTTATTTCTAAGTTACTCCCTATCTTTGATTACCGTGGTCTAAGTTACTTACTCTTTCAAGCAGTTGACTATCTTTACTCTGAACATACTCTTTCGATGTGATGTATTTAGCTTGATAAATATCAGACAAACTGATCATTACCATAGTTATCTAAAGATTAATTCCTAACTCCCTAACCCATTAGTGACTTTAGCAACTCATAGTTTTTAAAGAAAGATATACCGAAAAAATGTAGAGATCAAGGAATGTTCACTTTACCTTGTTTTATTGGAGAGAGAAAAATTAATTATGCTATGTTAGACTAAAGTGCTTCGATCAATGTTATGCCTTATCATGTCTATCAAGATTTCAAATTGAATAAAATGGAAAAAGACAAATGATACATCCAACTAGCCAATAGATCATACATTACTTTGTTAGGAGTTATTGAAGACGTGCTAGTCAAAGTTGGTGAATTAATTTTCCCTGCGGATTTTTACATATTGAAAACGGATAAAACATCTATCTTTAAATCCCTTAACATTCTATTAGGGTGACCTTTCATGAAAACAACTAAAACCCTTATTAATGTAGATAAAAGGTCTCTCTCTGTAGAATTTGATGGGGATATCTTTTCTTTCAATATCAAGGATGCAATGAAATTTTCGGTAGAAAATTTGTCTTTATGTTTTTTATAAGCTACTAATTCTATTAATGAAGCATGTGATGACAATGATCTCTCCCATGACTTGAATTGTGTTGAAAAGAAAATTTTCCTTGATGTGAAAAATGATTTGTTTGACGAGAATTGTGATGAGAAGCAAGATTTAATTGGTTAATATGTTGAGAATCTTTATGATGATCTTGAGATAGACTATGAAATGTTTTTGTTTACCGATAACGATCGTGATGTTGTTTCTTCAATTGACAATTTGACTTTGAATGAAAATTTAGAATTCAATAAAAAAATTGTGAAAAGGTTGTTGATTCAAAATTTGTTGATGAGAACTTTTTGCTCAATAATGATTCAATAATTGTTGATGGCAATTTGGACAATGATAGTGGTTCCCATGTCAATGTAAATAAAATACCTTTTGTTGAAGATCATGTCACTCTCAATGACTTTGTTTTTTGTGACAATTATTCTTTTAATGAAAAATTGTTTGCTTTTCAAAAATTAGGGATCGAGCAAGAGTCTCTCCCTTTTGACCTCCTCCAATACTTGTGTTTAGACGATAAGGATTCTCTCCTTGCTTCCACTACTGATGTCCATTCAATTCATGAGCATGGAGAGTCAAATACGGTAAAAGTAGATGGAGGAACAAAGCCACTCATAATCGATCTAGGATGAGAGAATTTTTAACATTATTTTGAATTACAGGATGAACACATTTAAAAGGAAAATCAAGCTTTCAAATGGCAAGCAGAGCTCAACCAAAACGCACTCGCCCAAAGATTAAGCGGAGTTTTTTGTTCCCGTTATTTTGTTCTCATACTTTTATTTTTTATCTTCTGTCGAGGATAAGGATGCGTCTAATGTTGAGGGAGGGTGGGTATAGCTAATTTGCATTACTTGCTTGCATATTTTAGGAGTATTTTTGGCAAAATTAAAAAAAAAAGTCACTTTACATATGATGAATTGAGTCTTGCTTTTATATTTGATTCATGCATCTCTAGATAGCCCTTGAAAAAGAATATGAATGCTTTTATATATGAATGATTGAATGCATGATTGAAAAAGAAAAAGTTGCATGAATGTTCTCTCTTGTTGCTTGGTGCTTTACCATGATGGTCGATGATAACTTTTCTTGCCTTAGCTCGCAAGATTTTAAATAAGAAAAGAGCACTCACAATTTTTAGCCCATTTTAAAAAAAATTCTCTAGTCATCATTAAGACTCCAAAAAGTGCAGAGGTTCGGGTATTTTACTTTTCCTTGTACAATTAGAGATAGAATGATTTCACATGCTATGTTAGATTTTGGTGCTTCCATAAATATCATGTGATTTATTATTTGTCAAGACCTAAAGCTAAATAAATTACGAAAAAGCAAATGTTGCATTCAACTTGGCGATAGATCTTACACTACTCCTCTAGAAATAGTTGAAGATGTGCTGGTTAAAGTAGAAGACTTACTATTTCCTGCTAACTTTTATACTTTTCAAATGAGTGAAGCACCAACTTGACCATCACCCACTATTTTGCTATGAAGACCTTTTCTTAAAACCGTAAAAGTTATAATAAATGTTAACAAAGGTTCTCTTAGCATTGAATTTGATGGCGATGTTTCATTCAATATGTTTGATGCTATGAAATTTTCTGAGGAACAATTGTCTTTATGTTTGATTGATGACTTGGTTGATGAGATTGTTATGCATGTTGATGAGAATCGTGATGATATTGTAACTCCTTCAATAGATTTTGATTTTGATAATTTGAAAGACGATGAAATTTTCTTCTCTTCTCAGATACAAGGCATTGAACTTAAAGCTCTCCTATCTCACCTCAAGTATATGTTCTTAGGTCACAAGAACACTTTTCTTGTGATAATCTCTTGAGAACTAACACCGAATCAAGAGCAAACCTTGCTAGAGATGATTATAGTGAACAAAAAGGCCATAGGATGGACATTAGATGATATCAAAGGTATAAGCCCTTCCCTTTCCATGCACAGAATCACTCTAGAAAATGGAGCAAAAGCAATAGCACGACCTCGGATAAGACTAAATCCGACCATGAGAGAGGTAGTGCTAAAAGAAATTTTGTAACTCAACGAGCCCGATATCATCTACCTCGTTCCAAATAGTACATGGTTAAGTCTTGTTCATGTTGTACCCAAAAATATTGGATGACTGTTGAACAAAAAAAGGAGCTGCATATCAAAGAGCGTGAATGTGAGCCTTAAACGAAGTGAAGTTCGTGCCTATCCTAAAAGAAAAGGGGAATGTGACAAAATTTCCTAAAGAAGAGTTCATAGAGGCATTCTAGGCGAAGTTGCACGAAATGAGTCCCTTGGAAGACCAATCTCACCCACAACCTCTTCCAAAGAAGAAGAAACCATTTTGTGAGGTATCAAGCACACATGATTGAAAGAACAAGTCTCTAAACGTAGAGAAGAGAAGGTAGAAAGAGGGGTAGTGATTCCTTGCCTGCTGAGAATGCACCAACAACTAAGGAGCCAAGAAAGGTGTCGATTCCCAAGGACGCAGGGCCAAGTGAAAAGTGGAAGAGCTTGAAGAGGCCTTGGCCTAAAGTGAGGAAGAAGAAGTGGGTGAAGCCCAGGCGACAACGAAGAATGTGAACAAAGAGATCAAAGTTTAGAAGGGTCTCTTCCCATTCAACGGGATGCTTCTAGACTTTGTATATGGACGCGTAAAGGGGTTTGGATGGAAGCGATTCTTCGAACAAAGTACTTCAATTTTCCTAGATGTAGTCAAGCTATTTT
The DNA here is from genome assembly GCA_037974625.1 of Cucumis cinereus. NCBI lineage: Eukaryota > Viridiplantae > Streptophyta > Magnoliopsida > Cucurbitales > Cucurbitaceae > Cucumis > Cucumis cinereus. The sequence goes on from JBBPDJ010000014.1 coordinate 3,659,466, forward strand.
GTGAAAGCTTCAACCATAAGGACGAGAACTATGTTGTGATTCATAACAAACGCTATTATTTTGATGTGGTGCCAATTGATGACCTCTATGGCTTGCTGCTTGTTTGAATGTGAATCATGCTTTGTTATATTGTAGATTTATCATTAAGGTTCTAAGTAGGCAACTAAGCTAGGTGATAAGACTATATTCATGTGATACAAAACAGTCATCATAATCTTATTTCCTTTCTTAACTCTAATCGTATGTCATGCTGAGTACAAGTTTTCCTCTCTCTTTCCCAAATGTAAGCAAAAAGAAAGGTTTCCTAGGTAAGCCAAGGTTGAAAACAAGGATTTTAAGGTAATTTTAGATCATAACGCCTAATATGGACTCATGTGGTATCTATACAATATTTCATATTCACAGTATCATATATCTAAACTAGTATTAATATTTACCCTACTAGTGTGGTGTGAAAAGAGATGGGGTTGTGGATGATTATGAATGCAATTGAACCAACATTGCTTAGAAACTAGAAATAATGCAAGAAATTTGGCTATACTATATCACGTGTAAAGAGTGGACTCATTTCTTTGAAGCGATATAAATTAGTTGTTCAATTCAAATTAAGGCGAGCAACCTCTCGGTGGCTTCACTACACATGCTCGTCTTTCGGAATACACATGCTGAAATGAATGTATAGGTTATATCTAAATCTTTTAGAATGCAACACTTGTGTTTCATTCTCTATTTAAGGCAAGCAACCTCTCGGCGCCTTCATGTCACACACACTCGCATTTCTGATATGTATGTTGAAGAGAATCCATAGAATTGGTTTTATTTCTAAAATCACTTCCATGACTGTTTAATGAGGTCTTGGTCACTTACTCTCTCGAGTAGTTAACTCCCAATGCTTAACTCATTCTCTCCAATAGAATTAGGTATTGGTTATAGCTCTGATTAAACAAATTAAATGTTAAGACCTTCCACATTTTTCAAAGAATTAAATCAGCACTTTATTTCAATCATAACATAAAAAACAATTATAGGCAACAAGTAAAAAAGTGGGAGAATGAAATTGAAAATGCACTGCATGATAGTAAAAGCTTTAGGCCTCTCGGCCATCGAGCTCATATTAAAAATGCAACTAAAGTACAAGTTACAAATGAGGAGATACAGAGATGAGTCAAGTCGCAAAATGCAATCTCTTGCATTCCTTGGCTCCATTGGTGTCTCTTTTACAATGTTAGGAAAATGGGTTGTGGTGATTTCCTCTCCTACTCTCATACTCGAAGCATTCACCTAATGTTATATAGAAGAAGATTAAGGATGGAATTGATAGATGGGCAAATAGATGAGAACCTCAAATTGTTGCTTTCTTCTTTTCATTCACACGAAATCGCACCCTTCACAAATGATGCTTGGTCGACTATTTATAGGCGTTTCTTGGTGCGTTTTCACATGACTCTAAATCTTCAATAAATTCCTCTGGCTTTCAGAGATACTGCAACGCTGTCTCTTCTTCCGATTTGTGTCATTTTGAATGTTCCGTGGTACTTTGCTGACATTCTAACTAACTTGTTTCTTGTCTATCACTTTAGTTCATCGCACGGTATCCTTCATTCATCGCCTTAGTTTGATTAACGCCAGCAGCTTGAATCGCCTAAAACAATTTCTTAATTTTACTTATCTTCTTTTATCAAAATCCTGCATTAAAACGTAGAAAAGCAGATAAGCAGACATTTTGTCTTTTGTAGTTCATAAATCACACAGTTCTTATTTTTTCAAGAATATACTACACGTTATCCCACTTTTATCTCAATACTACTTCATTATTATATAAAAAAATCTATAATAACTTGTATTTCTACAAGTTATCGTCTGTCGAACGATCTCGCCACCCCTGGACAAGGGCTTATTGAAGAAACTACAAAAAGGGACTCGAAAAGGGCACTGGCTAGGTTTTCTAGGTTAAAACTCCTAAGATGGCTACCCTTATGCATTAATTCTCTTATTTTGTAGAAATTATGATCTTGAGAAGCCAAGGAATCCAACGCATCGATAACGACTCAATTTCGAGCAAAAACAAGTCAAAAGATGATTCAGAGAATTTTTTGTGCACTGTGCTCGGCTCTTGAGACGTGAGAGCTTCAATTTTGCGCAGCACTACAACGCTATGAAATTTTTATTCGCGTCAAGGTGTGCGGCTCCATGAGCCTTAGCCTCCTAGCTGACCTATTTTGGCTATTTAAGCTATTTTTCACCTGTGATTTTCATTGGTTCACTTCATTTGTCAAATTTACACAAAAGTTGAGCAATTCTCTTGTAAATTCTCTCTCAAGATCAATAACATTGTCTCTCAAATATTTCAAGAAATGTCTTCTTTTTTGGAATTTATTCTTGAAGCCACTTTGGGATCAATGAGTGACTAAGGCCCGTTTGGTAACGTTCCCGTTTCCTGTTTCCTGTTATTGTTTCTAATTTTTTAAGAAACGGATGTGTTTGATAACGTTTCCTGTTTCTTGTTCCCAAAATTTGAGAAACGTTTGTATAATTATTAGAAATTTGTGGGAAAAAAAAGGGGTTTCTCCTGTTCCGTTTCTCTTTTTTCTTCCTCTTCTTCCTCTTCTTCCTCTACAAACCTCTCTCAAAATCTTTCTTCTTCTCCAAATCTTTCTTTCTCTTAAGCTAGGGGTACACAAGTAATTTTTTTCCTTCAAATTTTCCTATTATTTTTAAGCATCCATAATAATGTTATTTCTCTTACAAGTTATGTATTCGAATCATACTTTACGCAATT
>JBBPDJ010000014.1:3677003-3693461 GCA_037974625.1 Cucumis cinereus
TTTGTTTTGTCTTTGTCTTTTAAAATGAATTTAATGATTTTTACTTAAGTAACGACCTTGGGTTAAGGTTTGAAAATTCGGGGCGTTACAGAAAAATTGGAGATGGACATAATGAGTGTACTACAAAGTCAATTGATCGCGATGACAAGTTTGTTGCAGACTATGGCTCTAAACCAAGTCAATGCGAGTGGTGGACAAGTTAAAGTTATTAACTAAATGGAGAAAATGGGTTGTGTGGGATGTGGAGGTCTGCCTAATACTGATGCATGCCCACAGAATCAAAAGTGTTTCATATGTAAAGCATGACCCCTATTCTAACACTTACAACCCTGAATAGAAGAATTATCGCAACTTTTGTTGGGGAGGGAATGCATAACAAAACAACCAGACGGCTAATTTGAGGGACGCGATGAGAACTCTGAATTTTACCAAAATCACCAAAATCCTCATCCACAACATTCTCCACAATAGACTAATCACTCGTCTTCCTTTAATTCTTCCTCTTCAATTCAGAACATGCTGAAGAAATACATGAAAAAGAATGATACCCTTTTGAAGAGTAAAGCCGCCACTATCTAAAACCTTGAAATAAAAATGGGCCAGATAGCACTACAAAGTCAATTGGTTGCGATGGACACAATGAGTGCACTACAAAGTCAATTGACTCTGCAAAAGGGTCAATTGACTCCCTTACTTGGTTGAAGAGGGAATAAATAGCAATACCGACTAGGCAGCCAATTTGGGGGACGCGCTGAGAACTCTGGATTTCTCTAAAACCACCAAAATCCTCGTCTTTAAAATTCTCCATAACAGACTAATCACGCATCTTCCTCCAAATTTTCCTTTTCAGTTCAAAACATGATGAAGGAATACATGGAAAAGAATGATACCCTTTTGTAGAGCCAAGCTGCCACTATCTGAAACCTTGAAATAAAAATGGGTCAGATAGCTAGTGAGCTAAAAGCAAGGCTAAAGGGATCCCTGCCAAGTAACATTGAAACACCTAATAATGTAGGTGGATCCTACAAAAAGCAATGTAAAGTTGTAATATTGCGTGGTGAAAGGTCTTTGACTATCAATGACCCTGACCCCGTACTAACTACTTCTTAACCTACCAACACCATGACTCCAACTACCAACAACACTATTGATTTGTCTACTCATGGTTTTCTTTCTTCTACAACTGACACTTCAAACAATCCATCCTCATAGAATCTAAAATGTAAGGAAGCGAAGAAGGAGAAGCAAAACATAGAACGCAGAAAGGCGATGAGAAAAAATTCAAATGCTTTCTTGACGTGCTCAAACAATTGTACATCAATATACCACTTGTCGATGTGTTAGAACAAATAACTTCATATGTCAAGTTCCTGAAAGACATACTATTAAAAAGAGAAGGATGGTTGAATTTAATATTGTGGCGCCTACGCATGAGACAGTGATATCTCCAAGAAAGGGCTTCCAGAGAAAATGAAGGACTTCACCATCCCATGCTCAATAGGTGTCATAGATCTTGGTCGCCCACTATGCGACCTTAGAGCTAGTATCAACTTGATGTCAATGGCAATTTTCAAGAAATTAGGCATTGGCGCGACAATACTTACTACTGTATTGCGTCAGTTGGCGGATAGATCTATTGCCCATCCTCAAGGGAAAATTGAAGATGTATTGGTGCAATTTGACAACTTTATCTTCCCTGGAGACTTCATCATTCTGGACTATAAAACTGATATGGAAGTACCCATCATTTCAGTGAGGTCGTTAGCTCGAAAGAAAGAATGTCGTTTTATAAAGAAATAAAAAGGGTCCAAGGATCCCTCGATCACAACCAAAAAAGGAAATTTTTAACCCAAACTTCAGTATTCAAGATACTACTAAAAACATAGTAGAGAGTAAGTTTGGGGTCAGACCCAAGAGAATCTTATTTAAAAAACACAACAATTCAATAATTTTAACGTAGAAAGTGGGGGGTTTTGTGAATAAATGTAAGAAATTAAAAGAATGCAAGTAGATGTTTTTGGGATTTTATAAGATTTTAGGGCACAAGATAAAGGAAGTTTTCTCCCAATCAAATAAAGTGGAATGAGAATTTCTAGCATTCTTTTCATCATAAAACATTGCAATTAATTTTAATCCACACCTAATTAGTTCAAGAAACTAATTAACCTTCATTAATGCACAAGAATTTCTTCAAGATTCACACTAAACTTATTGAACCATGCATTCTTTAAGTTGGCATGAGGATTCTAGATTTCAATGTTGTATCATTCAAAAGCAAGGAAAGCCTTTATCTTAAGAATGGTTAATTAATTGAATTAAAATTGGAAATTAGAGAAAAGATCAAAAGGAAGACATACATGAGATCAAATCAATAATTGACAATCAATCTTGCTTCAAAATCATGCTTAGAGTCATTAAAGATTAAACAAGGTTCATGCTTTCATGGGTGATCAATTTAATCCAAGAAAAACTCATGCAAAACCAAGATTGAAATTCAATTAAAGATTGAAATTAGAAAGCAAATTAGACATGATTCTCAAGAACGAATTGCTAGATAATGCATTTCCAAAGAAAGTACCTTTAGTTGTTCATGGATCTCAAAGTAGCTTCAAGAAGAATTTAAAACAAAAGACACATTCTTGATGGATTGAAAGAGAGAATTTTATTGATAAATTTGAGAGAGAATTACAAGAGTGAATGCCCCTAATTAATGTGTAATTTGAAAAATGAAGTGAAGATATGAGAAATTACAAAGGTAAAATGGCTAAATAGGCAAAATAGATCGGTTGACCTTAAGTAGGTGCCTCAGCATGGCAGTTGAGCGACATGGCGCTGAACATGGGGCCACAGCGAGGGTGCTTGGCTCAACGACGCTGAAATGGGCGTCATAGCATTGCCATATTCGGAACTCTTGAGTCTTTAGTGTCGTGGCGCGACGCTGGGATGGCATCGATGTCTATTTATTTACAATTGTGCCACTAACTCTTCTTTTGGCCCATTTTTGCTCATTTTAGCTCGGAATTAAGTCATTTTTGTTCGTTGGACTCATTGGATTTCCTAGATCATTATTGCCTACAAGATAAGAGAATTGATGCATAAGTATGACTATCCTGGGAGTCTTAACCTAGAAAATATAACATGTTTACGGTGCTATTAGAGGCCATTTGTGTTTACTGGTCAAGCCCTGATTGATGTGAGTAAATGATCAAGAAGTAAGGATCAACGTGTTCAACACATTGAAATATCTTGATGAAATTGAGCACTGCAATGTTGTTGAGCTGCTGGGGTGGGATATTAATGAGCAAGAAGTAATGAAAAGTTGTTTTGTCAAGATAGCTTTGAAGAGTTGATCTAAGGCAAAGAAATTGAATAAGTGTATGTTGTGACTGACACGAAGAAATTTGAATCTTTAGACATGGAAAATAAAAATTCAAGGAAAACTAAGCTATCAATATAAGAACCACCAGAACTAGAGTTGAAACTACTACTTGCACATCTAAAATATACATACTTAGGGGTTAATGACACGCTGCCCATCACTATCTCTACCTACCTGAAGGCCTTAGAGGAAAAAAGAATAATGAAGATCCTAAAACTGTTGAATTTTATGTCCTAAAACTCATAGATAATAAATGTAATTCATTTATCGTTAGTAATAAGGTGTTATTATTGTAATTTTAATAAGTGTTATTGATTATTTTATTAGTTTTGTCTTAATAACCTTAATCCAATAAACTAAATCATGTTGCGTTATGAGTCTTGATCTGTATGTAAAGACATAGATAGATCAATATTCAAGATATAAATTAAATGGTCTATAGTATAAGGATAAGGTACCTTAAGGTTAGGTACCTTATCCTAGTAACACTTTGAATACGATCCACTTTGTATTCGATACAAACACAATGATCCAACGCATTCGTGTAGGTGACATGCGAGTGGAGGTATCCTGTGCAACACATTTGTATAAGACTAGATCAAGAAATAGTAACCACTAGATGTAACTTCGTTAACTAGTTAGGTTTCTATTTCTTTAGGATGACCTAGGTAACTTAGTCTTAATTCTTAGTGTATTATGAACTCTTGTTCGCGAAGGATTGTCCTTTGAATTGTATGGGTGAGAGTGGACAGATTGCCAACTTAATAAGTCTATCATTTTGGAACAAGATCGAGTGTGGAGCTGGAACATAATCGCATAAGATGGAATTCACTCACTCATGACTTTAGGGTAAGTAGATGAGTGTTCTCTTAAACGGTGTCTCTGGGACTTGAACAAATGGCCCTAAGCTCTCTATGACACGATAAGAGTTTCTGTTCATTGGTTAGACCATAAACATGTTGTTCATTAGACAAACACTGATATTTAAGGATTAAAAAGTAACTGAGGGGTAAAATGGTAATTTGACCCAGTTGGTGTTACGCACATTGGTGAAGGACAAACTTGCTATTATTGGTCTATATCTGTGCTCATAGAAATATATCTACAGTAAGAAGAGTTCAGTTGTGAATTTTTAGTGGATTGTACATACAGTTAACAAATATTGATTAATGTGGTTAATGAGTTTAGCCAATTCATCTCATATTGTTATAGCTTCTAATCTGTAGGTTCATCAGGTTCCCTTCCTAACTTGTGAAGGGTATTGAGATCATTATTTATTATATATTGACTGTAATTTGAAATGTTCAAATTTACTTAGGGAATTAATATAATGTATGATGATACATTATAATAGAAATTTTATATTTTAGTTAAAACTTATAATATAAATTTAATTTTGGATAGGATTCAAAAATTAATTTATGAGAGAATAAAATATTTGAATGAATTCAAATATTAATTTAATGTGAATTAGATTCATATTAAAACTATGGATTAAAATTTAATGTGTATATGGTATACATTAAAACTATAGATTATGAGAGAAATTTATATATGAATATGATTCAAATCTGAATTAAATTAAATATAAGATATTTAATTTAGTAATTAATTAATTGGAGAATTAATTGATAGTTTAATTTAATTCCATTTAATTAAATTAAACTATAGGTTATGTGAGACATATTTATTTAAATATGATTTAGTTAATTATTAATCAAATCAATTATTTATTTGATCAATTAATTGTTTATTTTAATATTAAATCAATTAAATTAAATTAACAAAATAACTCCCTTACGTGGGAGTTATTTAAGGAACGTGGGATGCTCCCAAGTATCCCAACCTCTCTGTCTAATTTTCTCTTCTTCATCCTGAAGAAACAACGACAAATAGGTTTTTGTTTTCCAAAATTCCAAAAAGGTTCCTACCAACTTAAGTCTAAGTTACTCAGAGAATAGTCGTTTCAAGTGGTGGTTATCTTCAATTTAGTAAATTGTAGACTTAGAAACGTCATTAAGAGTAATTTCGAGTTCGCTGTAATTCCTTTTCTTTTCCTAAAACATGCTTAGCCATAAATTTTATACTGTAAGTTGTTTCTGTATTTTTGCTAATGTATTGGTGTTTCTAATTTTCCAATTAAAATTGAGTTCTGTGTCTGTAAAATCTTTTGCTACTTATGGCTTTAATCCCTTGAAAACAGCACAAGAAGACCATATAATGAAGTTTGGTTAATCAATACAAGGAATCAATCCATCCTATTGTATGCACAAACAATGACAAAGCCAAGATTTTTTGTAGGGAGATGTCTCGATATAATATTGCTAAAACGAACAAAACTAAGTGACATACGAAGAATGACAATTTTAGAATTTCATGCAGGTAAAGTTAAAATTTATCCATTAATGTCTAATTTTTGTCATTTAGAGTTCTGGAGCTTTAAAAAGAATATACACTAAATCACTAACATCAAGATTAGTGTGTCTATAGTACTAGACATTTAAAAATGATAATAGTAACGTAATTGTTGGTTGTTCAATTATAAACATTAATTATTTTTTTTTTTGTCTAACGCTAAAGTTAGTTGTTAAGTATTTTAAATATTTTATAAGATTAAATTGAAATTTTATATATCTATTAGACATTTTAAGAGACTTATTAGAATTAAAATTGAAATTTTAGATATTTATTAGTCATAGTTTTAAAACTAAGAATTAGCATTGTACTGCCTTGAATGTAAGAATTTAAAACTAAAGACATGCATTCGTGGGTGAGGGAATCAATCTATTCACAAACAAACATTAAAATTAACCACCAGCCCAAAGATGCAAGAAATCACAATGCATTAAGCTTGAAAGATCAACTTTCATAAAATATAAATCAGATTTCTACTCCTAAAACCAGAAGACTAACGTTGTGACAATGAAGACGAGGTTAGGTAACATCCAATGTTTGATTACGACCCAAAATAAAAAGATTAAAATACTAAAAAAGAAGAAGAATAGAAGAAGAAAAGTTGGTATCCTCGACCTCTGCAGTGGTGGTCGAGGTGCTACTGCGACTCTAGGTTTGTGGGGTAATATTTTATTTTTGTTGCTCCTTTGAAGGTCGAATGCTTAGTATCACCCTTAATTGCTCAAGCCTTGAATGATGATCTATAAGGTTTCAAAATGCATGAATTGTTCAATATCCTAAACTAAATTCAAACTTTTAACACTATTCAAGAACTAAATTTGAACTTTTTTTTTTTTTTAACCCATAAAGATGGTAATTTTAGCCTAAAAACGGAAACAAACAAATTGACAAGTTTGGCAATGGAAATTGTTTCTTTTTTTCTTTTACAAAAAAAGAAAAACACACGTGGCAACATTAGATAAGTTCTGCTAACGTACACCATTGAAAACTATTAACCTGCGCCAACAAGACATGATGGGAATCTGCGAATCTCGTAGAAATCTAGGGATAAAGATGTGAGGCGGTTGGTTTGTGGGCTTTTTATTTTTCTTCTATTTCAAAGTCAACCCTAAGGGGTAATCCCGTAATTACCTATTTGGCTTAAATAATTAAAACTCCTTGGGGAAATTAAAATAAGAGGAATTTTCAGATATTTGAATTATATTTTTATATGATGAATTAGATTGGTTGATTCAAGGGAAGATGATGTGTTTTTTAAAAAGAAAGATAAATTTCACCGCCAGGAGATAAAAACAAGACAAATATCTTTACAAAAATAAAGTAAGACAAATAAAATCAAAATAAGTTTCCATAAATAATACTTTAGGTAGGTTCTTACATTTTGGAAATAAAAAATTTAAAAATATATTCATTTTATATGTTTGGTTTTAAATTTATCAATTTACATTTTAATTCCAACCATATACTTTCTTGCTTACTACAACAGTAACATTTAAGAAATACGTGGAATCTACGTAATAAATAAATAATAAATCATTTAATGATATGTTAAAAGATGGATCAAATTGGAATTAGTGTATGTACTCGGTCTTTTTTCCATTGCATCACGAGTTAAAAGCAAATAAGACTAACAAAACAAACTTCAAACTGGGGATTTTTTCTTTGGTCACATTAGACTATAAACTTTAATAAGGTTCAAATATAAATATGTGGAGACATTTGGAGCTAGGATTATGTAAAATTATTATAATCATCTTTTGCTACAAAAAATACTATTTAAAAATTCTTAATTATCTATAGTAAACACTATTTCAAACACCTCACTTGTTGCAACATTTACTATTTCTTTCTAAAACTAAAATAAATTATACCTCAAAGACGTACTATTATAACAAAATTAAAATAATTTATATCCCAGACACAAACTATCCTAACTTAACTATAATAATCTCGAATTCTAATAACTTATTTCTTACCTAGATGTCCCTTAAAGTTTCAATTTTGGTTTCGCTAGGTCCTTAAACTTAAGTGATTAATAAATTCAGTTTTTTTATTACTTTTTTTTTATTCCTAAACTCCATTACTTTTACTTTTGTATTTAATAAGATTTTTAAACTATTCAACCTCTTTCTTTTAAAAAGAAAAAAAATTTATAGATAAATTGATCACAAAATTAAAATTTAGAATTCAAAATTTTATTAGATAGAAAATTTCATTTAATGTCTAATAGATTTGTTAATTTTAACAAATATTTAATAAAGTTAGTGAAATATTAGACAGAAAATATAAAATTGAACAACCTATTTAAATAGTTCCAAATTCAATAACCTATTGCACATATAAAAGTTGAGATGATCAAATTTGTATTTTAACCAATTTTTTAAATATTAAATAGAAGTAGTTGATTGCATTTGCTTTGTTGTCTAGAAGAAAACAAGAACAATAGAACATTCAATATATCAAAAAAAAAAAAAAAAAGTAGAAAGTTTACATACATTTAAATAAAAAAGTTGTTGGTACGATGGTTTTGAAAGCAATCATGTTGGTTTGTAGGGACAAGTAAAAGTGACGTAGTCAGAGTGTAGAAAATGGAAAAAAAATGGAGATGTAAATATCAAATTTCAAACCTAAAAAGTTACAAATGTTTAAGAGATGATCAAATAAAATTCTCAAAACTCACCAATTCATGGATACTAGTAAATAACAGGTGGGGGCATGTAAAAATTGATTTTGTTTTTTTCAAATAATGTTGGTAAAAGTTATTAAGGGGAGATTACAAAAATATAAGATTAATAAAATTCAACAAAATGATATATAAAAAGTATTTATTTTTTTTGAGGAAACACAAAGAACGACATTATTCTAAATCCAACATAAACCGTGACAAATGAAATCAAAACCCTGATTGAATAAAAGAAATAAAAGAAAGCAAATCAAAATCTTCCATTTAAATTTGAGTAAAGCAAAGCAAGCAAACAGATTATTTTATTCTTTGTATTATTATAATTAATTTTCAGTTCGAGAAAAAAGTAGTTTTGTTTTGAGAAATTGGTTCACGCGTTGGATTTAATATTAAGCCTGCAAGACTTGTGTTTCTGTATCACCCACATAGAGAGAGGAACATAGTTCTTATTCTGAAGAAGCTACAAAGGACAAAACCCTGAGCAATTTCTTCTTCTTTTTTCCTTTATTATCGCTCCCTTGTTCTTCAATCTAATCTTCTGCTATGGGTTCTTAGTTTTAGATTGTGGGTTTTCAACCCCATCTACAGATTCCTCTAATTTCTTCATTTTCACCCTTGGATTTTTCTCATCTTCAATCGGTAAGTTCCTTAGCTTCTAATCTTCTTTTCTGTCTGTTTATTGAAGCTCTCTAATGGGATTTCTTACCTACTGGGTTTACTGCTACGTCTACTGTCTATATCTACAACGGGTTTTCTCTAGCCTTCTACTTTTAGGTTTTGTAACATTTCCTTACCTTTTGGCTTGTGTTGACCATTTCTTACTTTTCTGTGTGTATGGTTTCAATTTTCATTTTGTTTCCGTGTTTGGTGTTTCTTGTGGAAGCACACTTGGTGAGGAAATGGATCATTGACCTATTTGACCAATGGGGTTCTTGTGTTTGGACCTTTTTCTTTTGTTCTCCTTTTTGTTTGTTCTGTTTTTCTGGATTACCATTTAGTTGTAACTTGCTTTTGAATTTGATGCTGCTCTTTCATTTTTTTGTTTTTTTGTTTTTTTTTTTTTTAATCTACTGATCAGCTGATTCATAGCTTTGTAACTCATGTTCTGTTTGCTTGAATGATTTTGTTGGTGCTGAAATTTATGTTTAGCTGTTTCTGAAACTCAATAGGCCAGAAGAGAGATCCATTCTTCAGAAATGTCAGAAACTCAAAATATTTGCATAGTTTTGTTTGTTTGACTTGTTGAGTTTTGCAAGAGAAGCTCTTTGCTTACTAAGTATATCAAATCAAATTATTCGAATTTACAAATTATATTTGAACATACACAAACTTTGGTTCACATCAGGTCTAAAACCATCATTTTGTGTCTTTGAGGAATCCAGTATTTGGGCTGGTTCTTTGTCTTTCTAGGGTTTTCATAATAGAATCTCTTTTATATGTTTTTGTGTTCCTTTTTTCATTGCTTTTTCAGTGTGATGAATAACATTTGAATGTTGTCTCTTTTATATGCAGTTGATGGTGGTGTATGTTGTGGTTTCGTTTAGGGTTTAGGGTTTCGTTTTCTCTTTTAAGTGGCATCGCATGACAGCTACATTGAATATACGTTAATCAGGATTTTGTGACACATCCAGTGATGTCGTTTCGTAGTATAGTTCGTGATGTTAGAGAGGGGTTTGGAAGTTTATCCAGGCGTAGTTTTGAGGTAAGACTGCCCGGTCACCAGCGGGGTAAATCTCATGGATCAGTCCATGATTTGCACGACCAACCTCTGGTAATTCAAACCAGTCGTTGGGCTAGTCTCCCACCTGAGCTATTGCGGGATGTAGTCACGAGACTGGAGGAGAGTGAGAGTGTGTGGCCTGCTCGAAAACATGTTGTTGCTTGTGCTGCTGTTTGTAGGTCGTGGAGGGAAATGTGCAGAGAGATAGTAAAAAGTCCCGAGTTCTCTGGAAAAATCACCTTCCCTGTCTCCTTAAAACAGGTACAAAAGTAACAAAGTGCTTTTCATATTTGTAATTCTTTTCACGCATGTGTTGAATGCAGAAAGCAATAGAAGTGTACCTTTTCCAATTCTTAATTCATTTCTTTTTGCAGCCAGGGACTCGTGATGGAACCATTCAGTGCTTTATTAAGAGGGACAAATCTAATTTGACTTATCACCTTTACCTCTGCCTAAGTCCTGGTAAACTTTTCTTCCATGGTTACATCTGTTTGTTTCTCTTTCATCGTACATCATATGGATTTAAATATTTTTAACCAAAGTTGTTCTTTAGGATCTAATCATTGAGATACATGAGGTTCATTCTCTGTTTGTATGGGCGTGTGACTCATTTCGTATGATATTGCCATAATCCGTGTCAAGTGGCTGTTCCCACTATGTGCCCAAAAAATTTGTGAATTTTTGGATAAAACGTGGTGCATTATTTCGTCATCATATCAGCTAGATGTATAAACATTTGCTTTTATTTTAAATGAATCACATGAACCTTTTACATACGCAGCTGGTTATCTAAAATGGGATGACTACAAGTAATTTATATGTAATATTGGTTTTGTTTTGAGATGTGAATCTTCTTTTTTGTGTTCATGGTCGTTTCATACCAGTCCTTGGATATTTAGCAAAGTAGTTCCACCATTAGATGATGAAGTCCGAATATATGTCCAGATATTTTACAATGGAGTTCCTATTGGATAATGAACTGTGATTTCTGAAACTGGATAATTAACAAGGTACTCCTTTTGGATGATTAAAATATTAAATATTACGATTTAGGAAATGCATGCATACAGACACACATAGATGTTCCTGAATCTGTCTGATAGGGCTTCAGCCTCAATTTTATTTATCAACAATGGGGGAAGAGTTCAAGAGTTTCCCACAATCTCTAAACATTGATACTTATTGCAGCTTTACTTGTTGATAATGGGAAGTTTCTTCTTTCCGCCAAAAGAACAAGGAGAACAACCTGCACTGAATACGTGATCTCCATGGATGCTGATAATATATCAAGATCAAGCAACACCTACATTGGAAAACTAAGGTAAAATTGTTTGTCTCCATCCAAGTTCCTTGGTACTCTAAGATATCATTAATTGTGACACACTTTTCTAAAAGAAGGTACACGGAGCTGAATGCTTATCAATGTACAATCCATATGGATCTTGTTCAAATAGAGGGTTTGGTAAATTGAAATTCAGGAGAATTCAAATTTGGGTTATATTGTTATAAGATTTGCAGTTTTAATATTGAATATTTCATGAACAGAACTCCCTCCTCCGCCTCACTTGAATAATTTTTTTTGGAATAGATTATACAAATGGTCTGATTTTGATTCGGTTGTTTGCCTGTTTGTCAAATTCACCAAATTCATCTCTTTTATATTTGTCAGGTTTCTCATTATTGGGGTAACAGTTCCAAAATATTGAAAGATTAACGTATATCTCTTAATGCAAACAGGAAAAGAGCATCTTGTGGCTTTTACTGATTATTTGCATCAGTTAGATTGAATTACTCATCTCGAATTGTTTTCTTGTAGAAAAGTACCTAGTTACACATTGCATCTTTTTGTTTGTTTACATGGATCTGTTCTCTTCACTTCAGGTCAAATTTTCTTGGGACCAAGTTCATTATTTATGATACACAGCCTCCATACAACAATGTCCAGATTTCCCCACCTGGCCGTAGCCGTAGATTCTACTCGAAGAAAGTTTCTCCAAAAGTCCCAACTGGTAGCTATGACATTGCTCAAGTCACTTATGAACTGAACGTTCTTGGCACAAGAGGCCCCCGAAAGATGCACTGCGCAATGCACTCCATCCCTGCCTCAGCTCTGGAGGCTGGTGGTACTGTTCCAGGCCAGCCCGAGGTTGTCCCTCGACTCCTTGGGGATTCATTTCGAAGTATATCATTCTCCAAGTCTGTCTTCAACTCTACAGAGTTCAGTAGTTCCCGTTTCTCTGACACTGTTGGATCTCGAGACGAAGATGAGACAGGGAAGGAGAGACCATTGATTCTTAGGAACAAGCCACCACGCTGGCATGAGCAGTTGCAGTGTTGGTGTCTTAATTTCCGGGGGCGAGTAACGGTTGCCTCTGTCAAAAACTTTCAACTGATAGCCGCTACAGAGCCTTCTTCCATAGCTACAAACCAATCACAGCCAAACCAACACGCCCAATCTTCCCAATCCGACCATGACAAGATCATTCTTCAATTTGGAAAGGTTGGGAAAGACATGTTTACCATGGATTACCGGTATCCATTGTCCGCATTTCAAGCTTTTGCAATCTGTTTGAGTAGCTTTGACACCAAATTGGCTTGTGAATAAATGAAACTAGAGGGCCCACTAAATCGAGGGATCTTATGATGGTTTCTTTCTTCTTTCAGAATAGAATGTGTTTGGTTGTATGCGGTGACTGTAAAAAATCATCATCTTGAAAAATTTGTGTAACAGTGTGTGCAGCCCAAAGAGATTTCTTTCTCACCTACCCTCCCTCCCGACCTATCTTTAATTCCTTTTGCTTAGTTTGCTGTTAGCTAATCAACAAAAGTACATTGAATATTAAAATGTAGACATAGTTTCTCATCTATCTGCACTGAGATTCGTTGAAGGGGACAGTAAGCCTTTGCAGTTTTAAGCTCCAAATGGATAACATTAGAGGTCGCTTCAAAAGGAGAGTGCATTGAGAAAACAAATACATTTCACTTCTTTAAAGCAAGTCTACATTATTCTGAAATCCCACATATTTTTTTTTCTGGGCAAAGTTATGATTCAAGGATGCAATAATTCAAGTCTCATTGACCAGCTTTTTCAAGTAAGGCTCTTGAGCAGTGGCATGAACAGCTTTGGGCCCTTCCTTTTCTCTTCTTTCGTTTTTGTTTTTTCAGTGTTTATTTACCAAATACCATTAGATATTTGCAGTGATGATAATGTGGGGCATTGCAAATGAGGAATGAGGATTGCTTTGTGTGGGGGGCTCTCGTCTTTCACTTGCTTCATGAGCATGGCCTCCATGACTTGGGGTTGGCAAAAACCCATTTCATTTTAAATATTTGTGATTATTGTTGTCAATTGTAAATGTAAATTTGTAACAAAAGGGCTGGCAAATCTTTTTAAGTACTGGAATTGATTCACTCTAAACATTATTTAGATAAAATCGATTTAAAATGATTTCTAGAGATTCAGAATCATTCGATTACTTTTAAAAGAAATAATTACAAATATAACAATTAGATTCAAAATATTAGCATATATAACAACAATTTAAAAAAATTGCAAATATACAAAATTTGTCAAAGTCTATCATTGATAGAAGTCTATCAATGATAGACCGTGTTTGCTAATATTGTTCTATCACTGATAGACCTAATTATTTTGATGATTATCAACATTCCTGCTTTGTAGTTTCTAAAATTGCTATACATTATATTTACCATTTTTAAAACTCAAGCAATTCCTTATTTACTTTTACTTTTAATTATTTGGATGATTATCAACATTCCTGCTTTGTAGTTTCTAAGATTTCTAATTTAGCTTACTATCTCTAGCTTTGAGGTCATTCTTAATGCCCTTTGGGGTCTTGTGAGAATCTGTCCCTAATAAGTGAAAAATGGGAGAATTTCTTCTTTTCCTTTGAGTAAACGGAAACGGGATGGGGAATGCATTATCCATTATGGTTACGCTTTCTCAACTTGATTAATATTATTATTTTTATATATATGTTTGAGCTATTTGAAACTTTTTGTAATATTAAATGGTACTTTTTAAAGGTTGCTAATTCTTAGCTTTCCTACCTTCTAATGGGTTAATTGAAAAGAAAGTTGCATGAAAATGTAATTGTTTGACTTTATAGGTCGATGGTGTGCTTATTTCACGAAATTGAATCATAGAATATTCTGATTAAGTACAATTTAACATTATATTATCATTTTGTTAGTTAATTTAAATAATTGGTTGTAATCTAAATGTAAGTGATAAAAATTCAATTATGAAAGTAATTTCGGCTTTTAAAACTTCAGAGAGTACAAGAAGCAAGGGACCACATTAAGCTCTCATTGGAGGAATTCATTGGTTCACTCATGACACATGAGATCACCATGATGGAAATGAGAGATAACACACAAAAATTACTATCCCCAAGCCTAAACTATCAAAGTTTTGGAATTTATTTTTTAGCCTAAATGTTGATACAATTGAAGAATAGAAACAATTGGAGCTTAAAGAAAGGGTTGGGGACATCAAAGTATTCTCGTGCAATCCTCAATTTGCATAACTCAAAATCTATTCATCAAATTAAAAAACTACCTTCTACAAACATGTTCATTCATCTCTTATCTAGATTACCTCCAAATTGTAGCCTTAGTTCGTTGTAAATCTTCAGATATTCTCTTCTCTTCAGACCTTGTTTAGTTTTCGCCAGAATCTTAAAACTTCTTTAAGTTTTCAACCTCTCCCTCACTTTTTTTCTTTTCAACCACCCTACCTCAAAAAATAGACTAAATTAGCTTTCATTTGACACTAAAAACTCTATTTTACTCAAGTAGTTTCTTCACATTGAAGACTCAAAGCTGTCCTATTTATCAATGTGGCTGCATGATTAAGGTTGACCCTAAACCAACACCTCCTACTTGTTCAATGCTTACTAAATTCTTATTAAACCTTAAGCTACCACATGACATGCACTTAATTAGAATTAAGTGTCCTTCAACACCTAACTAACACTTAAGACATATATATTTTTTTCACTTTTCCCATTTTTTTTAACCAACATCTCTTCAAAATCTTTAAAGCACACCAAAGCTTAAGTGAATAAGATAAGATTAAAGGTTTTCCAACACTTAAGAAATTTCTCTATGCCTTTCAGTCAATTCTCTCTTCACTTGATTTCTTTATTCAACATGCTAGCTTAGCTAATTACAGACAACAACAACAAGAATATAATTAAGCAAGCTTCATTATTCTAAGAAAAGAAAGGAATATAAAGTCTAGGGTTTAGATTTATCTCCCCCTTAAGAAAATTTCGTCCTTGAATATTTAGAAATCTCGACTAAATAGAGAAGGGAATTTACTCCTCATTTGTCCCTCGGTCTCCCAAGTTGCTTCTTCCATTCCGTGATGTCTCTAAAGAACCTTCACGAGTGGTATTGCCTTATTTCTCAACACTTGTTCTCTCTAGTCAAGGATTTTCACTAGTACATCTTCATAACATAGATATTCTTTTTTATTCTAATGGTTGCACTTGCAACACATGTGAAGGATCAAGAATATACTTTCTTAACATTGGCATATTGAAGACATCATGTATCTTAGTAAGCTCTACTGGCAACTCTAGTCTATAAGCTGTTGATCCAATTTGTTCCACTATCTGATAGGGTCCAATATATCTAGGACTCAGCTTATCCTTTCGTTCGAAACGAAGAACACCTTTCCACGAAGATAGCTTCAGGAAAATCTAATTTCCTACCTCGAACTATAAGTTTCTTTGTCCCTTATCTACATAGCTCTTATGGCGATCTTGAGCTATCTTAAGATTGTTTCTGATCACTTAACACTGTCTATTGTAGCTTGAACTAACTCAGGATCGACTAACTTCCACTCACCCATTTCACTCCAACATACTGGAGCTCTACAAGGCTTACCATACAAAACTTCATATGGCGCCATTCTGATACTAGAATGGTAACTATTATTGTAAGCAAACTCCATAAGTGTCAAGTGAGTGTTCCAACTTCCCTTAAACTGTAAAACACATGCTCTCAACATATCTTCTAAAGTCTGGATGGTCCTATCTGATTGACCATCTATCTGAGGGTGAAAAGTTGTACTGAACCATAGTTTAATTCCCAATGGCTTTTGCAAACTTGGTTAGAACTTCAAAGTACACCCCGAAGCTCCATATGACACTATAGCACTACTACAAAAACAGGTTTACTTGACAGTGAAAAACTGTCAAGTAAGGGTTTACTTGACGGTTTTCAATCCGT
>JBBPDJ010000014.1:3701069-3715121 GCA_037974625.1 Cucumis cinereus
AAAAAATACACAATTGAATAAGAGAAGAAAATAAGAAAATTGGAGGAGCAAGTCAAACACATTGAAAATTTTATTAAGAAAAAAATATGACAAAGTTTTATTTTGGAAAAAAAAAGTATAAACGGTAAATTTTATTTAAGGAAAAAAAAAAGAATGGCAAAGTGAAGGAGAAAAAGAAGGAAAGAGAGAAGATGTGAAGAAGTAAAAAAAAATGCTTTGAAAAACTTAAATTTCAAAAATTAAAAAATTAATAAAAGAGCAATATTTATTATTTTTTTATTTCAATAAATAAATATATCTTAAAACAAATAGGAGATGACATGTGGCTGGGCTGCAAAAGATGGAAACAGCCCAGGAAGTACCTAAGTTTCTACTTACATACTTTCCTACTTTTATTGCAAAACTCCTTTGTGCCAACGTAACCTTAATTTTGATTATAAATGTTTCTTCTTTTTTTTTTTCAAATTTTTTAGTTGACTCTTCTTTTTCAATAAGTTCTCACAATTACTAAGGCCCATTAATAGTTTCTTTTTTTAAACGATTTTTTGCTTCTCTCCTTTCAATTTTTCAAACTTTCTTTTCAGTTTTCAAATTTTTGCTTGATTTTTCTTTTTCAAAAACATTAATAGAGTGTGGATAGCAAAATATAGAAAGTTATGAGTGAGATTCTAAGATTAATTTTTAAAAAGAAAAAAAAATTATTTCACTGGATAAGATTAGAAGCAGTTTGAACTCCTAGTCGGCTAGTAGAAGGAGGATATTAGGCCTAAATGTTAAAAAAGCTCTTAATTATTATTATTATTATTATTTTCTAGTATGAATTGGATTCATTTAAGCTATTATGCAATAGGTAGTTTTTGTATTTAATGGGCACACAAGTTTAGTACTTACAATTTTTTTAATAAACTATATTGTCTAAATTACACACACATAAATATTTCAACTTTACCTTTGTTTTAAAAAAATCAAAGAAATCACATTCTTTATCATCGTAGTAAAAATATCTGATACAACGTTGAATGAAAATTGAGACATGTGATGTGACAATGACTTGAACAAAGGGTCAAAGGGTCAAGTTTATAATTTTTTTTAAAATATTGGAGATATAAAAAAAAAAACTACAACTTGAAATATTGGCCAAATATTTAGTCTAAATTATAGATTTAGCCATTTGAACCGTCAAGCTACGCATGTCAACACAAGCCACCATTTGTTCCTGATGAGTCGAGTTGTGATCAAGTCGAGCCGCCCCTGTGTTGAATGGCTAATCTCTGCTGACGTCAGCCCTTCTTCTTCAACCTTGCCCTGCGGTTTTTACTCAATTTTCATCTGTACAATATCGAAAAATGGATGTAACTTGGTCTCCAACGATCCGATTTGGACGAATTTGGTACCGTTTTTCTCAGAAAAACACCACGAATCCAATTTTGGACTTGATTTACAAGATTAACAAAATAAAATGCCCAAAATCACTGAGATCTTTACATTTGATCATGTCAAAACTGTAAATCTATGGCAAAAAATTCGGTAAACAAACTTGCATTTATAATGTAGTACCAACCATAAAATCATTGCAAATTTTTTAAACTCCCAATTAAAAATCGAGATGGTTTTGATACCAATTGAAGAGATGAGAGCCCTTGCGCAGCAAAAAATAATTTTACAGAATATTGGCAATAAAATTTAGAGAACCTACTTTATAATTAATAAGGTTAAACATGTTATGTAACAAAAAAACAATTACAGAGAAGAGAAGAAACTTACTTTCGTCGACGTCTCTGAATCTACAAATAGCAGGAAAAATGTAAGATAGTAAAAAACTTAGAGATAATTTTTCTTATGTTCTTTACAGAAGTTCTACAACCAATCTCATTCATCTGTTTTTTTTTTTTTTTGGGGATAACGTGGGACATCCCACGTTTTTTCAAATGATAACTCCCTCGTTAGAGAATTATAATTTTAATTTTATTAAAATAATTAATTAAATCATAATTAATTGATATTTCATTAAAATCATATTAAATGATTATCTCTCACATAACCTATAGTTTTAATTTATTTAATTTAATTTAATCCAATAGACTAAACTATTAATTAGGGTTAATGTATATCATATTCGCATCAAACTTATATCTATAGTTTTATTCTCTCATAAATTTTATTTCGGATGTACATCCAAAATAAAATTTATATTATAAAGTTTAATTAAAAAATAAACTTTATGTTATAATGTATCACCATACATTATATTAATTCTCTAAGTCAATTTGAACATTTCAAATTATATCCAAGATATATTAATCTCATTACCTTTTACGAGCTAGAAAGAGGACCTAATGGACCTACGGATCAAAAACTACAACGATATGAGATTAATTGTCTAAACTCATTAACCACATTAATCAATATTCATTAACTATGTATACACCTCACTAAAGACTCACAACTGAACTTTTTTCACTATAGTTTTTTTTTGTGTCCACGCATATTGACCAATAACAGCAAGTTAGTTCTTCACAAGTGTCTATAACACCAGTTGGGACAAATTACCATTTTACCCCTAGGTTACTTCTTAGTTCTTAAATATCAATGCTCCTCTAATGAACAACCTGTTTATGGTCCAACAAATAAACAAAAATCTCTTACGTGTCATAGAGAGAGTAGTGTCTTTTGTTCAAGTCCCGGAGACACCATTTAAGGGAACACTCATCTACTTACCTTAAAGTCGCGAAGGAGTGAATTTCATCTTATGTGATTATATTTCTAGCTCCCCACTCGATCTTGTCTCTAAAATGGTAGGCTTATTGAGTCGAAAATCTGGCAACTCTCATCCATACAAATCAAAGGATAATCTTTTGTGAACAGGAGTTCATAATATACTTAGGATTAAGACTATATTTCCTAGGTCATCCCATTGAAATAACCTAACTAGCTAACGGAGTTACATCTAGTGATTACTATTTTGTGGTCCAGTCTTATTGCATAGGATAACCCCATCGGCGTGTTAGCTACACAAACACGTTGGATCATTGTGTTTGTATCAAATATAAAGTTGATCATATTCATGGTGTTACCAAGATAAGGTACCCAGTTTTATCCCTACATTATAGACTCTTTAAGTTGTATCTCGGACATTGATCCCTATATATCTCCACATACAGTTCAAGACTCATAAAGTAGCTTAGGATGTTAGTTTATTGGATTTGGATTAATAAGACAAAAATAATCAATAACACTTTATTGAAATTATAACAATAACATTTTATTAATAACGGTCAACGAATTACATTTACTATCTACGAGTTTTAAGGACATAAAATCCAACATGAACACAAGAAAATTGTGCTTAATTGGTGAGTGAAAATCTTGGTCTTTCGTGAAATGAAGACAAAAGATGTAGGTGTGATGTAATTGGAAGTGATCATATTGATAATAGAAATTTGTTACAATGTCAAAATTTCTAATACAATCACTAAGTGAAAAGAAAGTAAACAATAGAACAAAGCTACAATAATGATTAAAACTGTGGATCACAATTTCATGTTCTCGGAGGTTGACCAATCACTGTAAAGCTTCTAGACTTATGGATAAATGGAATATGGAGATGGTCTAGAAATCTGGGCAGAATTTCGACTTCCAAAATGTATGGTGATAGCTTGTAGAAATACAAGTTATTATGCATCTTTATTCAAGATTATTAAAAGAAACAAATAGAAAACACATAGGAGAGTTACGAGCCGAGAATCCAATGTGATGCCTTTTTTTCTAAAACGTGTTTGGGAGCCACTAAATGTAAAAATAACCGTCAAAGAATATAGAACGTACTTAATGGGCGACGAGTGTCGGAAGATTATAAATATTTCTTTGAAGAAGGCATCAGAGATCATCATATATCATATACATCATAGACCATCCATGTAGAGAACCGTGAAGCTGAAATTATGTCTAGATTATCCTTCCATCTCCATTCTCCATTCATTCCCCAGGAGATAAGCTTTGTAGAGATCATTCCACTATGAAAAACAAGAAATTGTGAATCAAAGTTATCTTTAACCATGTATTGTGTTTACTTTTTGTATTCAAGTCGTTGTATTAGATAGTTCAACATTGTAACAAATTTGCATTATCAATATGATTGCCTTGCGTTTCATCACATCCAATGTCTTTGATCTCCATGTTTTATATGTGTAGCTAAATTCAGTAATGAGTTAGAAAAATAGAACTCAATCTTGTAAATGAGCATTGTTCACTTTTCATTTTGTTTGTTTTTTATCAAATACTAAACTTGAACACATCGAAAGAGTACTTCAAGTAAAGGCAGTCAATTGCTCGAAAGAGTAAGTAACTTAGACCACGGTGAGCAAATATAGGAAGTAACTTAGAAATAAGCATAAATCAATGGTATTTCAGTTCATCATTTACTTCTAGAAATAAAGTATTTGTGTCATTTAGGCTCCAAAAGGATGCTTACCTTAATTATTACTGACTGCATGAATACATTTCATGTTTGTCAAAGGATTATAGGATAACTTCTTAACACTATTCATCACATAATTTTCTATAACTCATTACCATCTCCACTCACCCACCGCATACCAACTAAACAAATTAGTTTTAGTATATCGCATAAACTCATTCCACACTTTAATTGTCATTTCTTTATAAGAAGAATAGTAGTTAATTCGCTATTTAAACAACAAATTTCTTGTGTTCGACCTTGGACTTCCTAGGTACCTAATTTAGTTTATACTTGGACTCAATTAGGCAGACTTGTATAACATATCAATATGATCGCATTGCACAGATGCACATCAGAATCATACAGACCACAACATTTGTGTGTGTATGTCTCTCTCTCTCTCTTCCTTGATCTTTAATGAGGATATTTATAGGCTTTCGACACTCATCACTCACCAAGCACGATTCGTGTTCTTCGATGACTATTTTTACACTAGTGGGTCTCAGCCATGATCCAGAAAAAATGAGTCGCATTTGGTTCTCAACGTCTAGCTCTTGTAAGCGATGGACTGCCTTACGTGTTAAACGACTATTAGATTTCTTGCTATGTTTCAAGTAGTTTCATCTGTTCAATCTGTAGCATTTCTTCACAACATGGCCTTTAATTGTGTGTTGAGAATTCTTAGTAGTTGCCTTTAGTCTAATTGCTCCATCTTTTATCAAATCTTGCAATGAAAAACACCAAAAAGTCATAGTTTCCCAAAAGTCAACGCATTGTAAACACAATGCATAATTTCTAAGTTTATTTGATGTGTTTTCTATTGGTTTTTCTGAATTATCTTGAATAAACGAGAACAATAACTTGTATTTCTACAAGTTATTAGCAACTTTCCATTCCACACTTCATAAGATGACTTATTAGTCTTGTGTGGAATTCTATTTAGTATAAAATTTGTTGTAAGCAAAGCTTCCCCCCACAAATTGTGAGGTAAAACCTGAACTATTTAACATGCAATTAATCATGTCCTTTAAAGTTTGGTTATTTCTTTCAACTACACCATTTTGTTGTGGTGTATAAGGTGTTGTAGTTTGATTGATTATACCATTAACTTCACAAAATTTGTATAGTGATGATGATTCATATTCACCACATCTATCTGATCTAAACACCTTTATTTTCTTCTCAATTTGATTTTCAACTTCTGCCTTATATGTTTTAAAAACATTAAATGTTTCACCTTTACTGTGTAATAGCTATACATAACAATATTTACTAAAATTATCACTGAATCTGACAAAATGTTTCTTACTACCTCTTGTGGGAGTATTTTTCATGTCATATACATCACTGTGGATTAAATCAAGTAACTCATTACTTCTTTCCACATACAAAAATGACTTTCTAGTAAACTTTGATTCAACACAAACTTCACATTTGTGTCTCTTATCAATGTTAAATTCACCAATAGTTCTAAACTTATCATTTTATTTAAAAACGATAATTGACATGCCCCAATCTAGAATGCCAAACATCATACAAGTCAACAATATAAGCTGAAGAGTTGATATTATTATTATTATTATTATCATCATCATTATCATCATCATCATCATCATCATCATTATTATTATTATTATTCTTTGGTATTTGTGCCAATACATTCAGTTTGATCATGTCATCACTAAAATAGCTTTTTTTCACATACATACCCCTATTTGTCATAATAAATTTATTCGACTCAAATACAAGCTTGAACCCATTTTTGTTAAGTAGAATTCCTGACACTAGATTCTTTCGAATCTTTGGCACATGCCACACATCATCGAGGGTAAATATCTTTTCAGAAGTCCATCTCAATAGAATCTTTCCTTTTCCTTCCATAAAGGTCGTTGAAGCATTTTCCATGTACAACTTATCACTGCCATCTTGCTTTTCCTATGTAATGAACAATGACTTGTTCTTAAAAATGTGCCTAGTAGCATCAGTATCAATCCACCAACCTTTGGGTGTCTGAAGCCAAATTTACCTCAGAAATGACGGCAACCAGATCGTCATTTTTCACAATGTTTGCTTGATTGTTGGAATTTTGTTCCTTCTTGTGCTTGCACATTGCAGTAGTATGGCTACTCTTACCACAAGCCTAACAATTTCCTCGAATGCGCTTGCTAGCATCGTTTCCATGATTCATAGTTTTCTTCTTGAATTTTTTCTTTTTGGGTTTATACTTTGAAGCTTCACAAACATGAGCCTTGGCTTCAACTTCTAGCAAAATTTTATCTCATTTTCGGTTATCCTCTTCTATGTGAAGCTTCACTGCAAGGTTCTCAATGGATAATTTCTTTCGTTTGTGTTTGAGATAATATTTGAAGTCCTTCTAAAAAGGAGGCAACTTCTCGATCACAACAACAACTTGGAATGACTCTTTGATGTCTAATCCTTCACTTTGCAAATCAATAATGATAATTTGCAATTCTTCCATCTGATTGACTACCAACTTGGTATCAATCATTTTGCAATCTAGAAATCTTCCCACGAGGAATTTCTTAGTACCAACATCTTCCACCTTGTACTTCTTGTCTAATGTCTCCAATAATAGTTTTGATGCATCATGGGCATTACAATAGACATTATACAAAGTGTCCTCAAGACCACTAAGTATATAATTACTGAAAGGATTGAAGCCCTTACACAACAAAAGATTTTACAGAACATTTTCTTAAATTAATTAGAAAATTAAAAATACCAATACATTGACAATTATACATAAATAAACATATTGTGAAAATAATGGCTAAACATGCTTTTAAAAAAAAAAATCAAAAGCACAAAAAGTTTGAAATTTACACTCGTTGTTGTCTCTGAATCTACAATACTCCAAATTGAAGAACACAAACACTACCACTTGGAATTTCTCCTCTCTGAGTAGTTCAAATTATTGGCTTTTGGGAACCAGAATTGGATTGAAAAGAAAAAAGAGTAAATGGCAGAAAGAGAAAAGTTTGAGAGAAACTTTCTGTATTTCGTCGTCTTCAACATCTGATACTTCCTCCCTTTTCTTTAGTATGAAGAAGTGGAGGTTAGAGAGAGATGTGGGTTTACGTGAGTGCATCCCACGTTACCCAAAATGAACTCATACGTAAGGGAGTAATTAAAATAAATTTAAAAATAAATTTAAAAATAATATTAAAATAATTATTTAATTATTAAATTAAATAAGTAATTAATTAAATCTTATTTAATTATTATTTCATTTAAATCATATTTAAATGAATATCTCTCACATAACCTATAGTTTTAATTTAATTAAATCAAATTAGTTAAATAGAATTAAATTAAACTATAAATTAATCTCAAATTAATTAATTACCATTTAATCCAGATTTGAATCATATTCATATATAAATTTCCTTCATAACCTATAGTTTTATTGTGTATCATATACACATTAAATTTTAATCTATAGTTTTAATATAAACATAATTCACATTAAATTAATATTTTGAACTTATTCAAATATTTTATTCTCTCGTAAATTAATTTTGAATCACATCCAAAAATAAATTTATATTATAAAGTTTAATTAAAATATAATTTTATATTATAATGTATATACATTATATTAATTCCAATAAGTCAATTTGAACATTTCAAATGATATTCAAGATATTTTAACCTCATTACCCCTGGGAAAGAGACCTAATGAGCTACAAATTAGAAGCTACAACAATATGAGATTAATTGGCTAAACTCATTAACCACATTAATTAATATTCGTTAATTGTGCGTACACTTAGAGATGTCTAGGGGGTAGTGTAGAGTCGGGGATGTCATTCCCTGTCCCCATCACCGCTCCCCATTTCATTTCCATCCTCGTGAAATTCTCCACGGGGATCAGGGAGGGATTTCACACGAAGAATTTGCGGGGATCGGATTCCCCGCGAGGAATTTTTTTCTGTTATTTAAAAAAAAACCAGTTAATTTAAATTACTAATGTAAGAAAATTCTAACTGCATAATTAAATCTATCGCTAAATTATTCACTATGGTTAGTTTTATATGACAATTGAATTTAAAGATAAATTAGTCAAATTTTGGCCTAAAAAACTAACAAACTTTTTAGTAAAAAGAAATAAATACAAATCAAATAATCACATGTCTAATCTATACTTAAATATTGAATTTAAACATATTAATTATGTTGGCCAATAAACAATCAAACTTGAAATTTAAATATATTATTTATATAACAATAATAACATAACCTTACATAACAATACTAAATAAATAAATAAATTATAATCAAGGCGAGGACGGGCAACAGGGTGAGGGCAGTGTTGGGGTTGGGGAATACATTTTTCTTCTCCATCTCCATTTACCTCACGAGGAATTTTTCCTCCAGTCCTTCCCTCATTTCTCTCCTAATTGGGAAATTCCCGCAGGACCCCATCTCCATGAAAAAAATGGACATCTCTATGTACACTCGTCTAAAGACTCATGGCCGAACTCTTCTTGTTGTAGATATATTTCTACATCCACGGATATAGACCAACAACAACAAGTTAGTCCTTCACAAGTGTTCGTACAGTAGTTGGGTCAAATTATCGTTTTACCTATGGGTTACTTCTTAGTCTTTAAATATTAGTGCTCATCTAATAAACAACCTATTTATGATCCAACTAATAAACAGAAGCCTTTCTCGTGTCATAGAGAGGGTAAAGTCCTTTGTTCAAGTCCCAAAGACACCATTTAAGGAAACTTATCTACTTACCCTAAAGATGGGAAGGAGTGAATTCCATCTTGTGTGATTATGTTGTTAGCTTCCCACTCGGTTTTTTCCAAAATGATAGGCTTATTGAGTCAGCAATCTGACCACTCTCACTTGTAGAAATCAAAGGACAATCCCTCGTGAACATGAGTTCATAATACATTCAGGATTAATACTAAGTTACATAGGTCATCCTATTGAAATAGAAACCTAACAAGTCAACGGAGTTACATCTAGTGGTTACTATTTCGTGGTCTAATCTTATGCAAACTCATTACATAGGATACCCTCACTCATGTGTCACCTACACAAACACTTTGTATTTGATACAAACACAATGGACTTTGTCCCAGCTGACCCACCAATCAAGCCTTCACACAAACATGAAATACCATTAAGAAGAAAATTAAAGCCATAAAGCACTTATACTTCCAACGTACCTTTTAAACGCTATCATTGAGGCCATTTTGCAGAGGTTGATTATAAGTCTTTCTTCATGGAGTTGATGCTTGAGATGAGGAAGGTGAGAAAAAAGATGGATTAGTCAGTAAATGTGATTCCAAGTTCAAGTCCAAGTCCAAGTTCGTTTGGCTAAAACCAAAGAGTCAGATAAGGATCGACAACATAATAAGAAGAAGAACAAGAAACTCTTACTAGAAAGCGAGAAAAGTACCTTACCAGAAAGGGATCGACAACCAACTTGAAGGATTTGACTGTAATATGAAGGAATTGTGATAGCGCGAAGAGGAGCCAACGACAGTGTGAAAGATTTCAGGTAGGGAAAGGTTTTCGTGTGGAGGGGTTTTAGGAGGAAATTGTCAGAAATAACGTGGTTGAGGTTTCAAAATATAAACTAGCACATTTTTTTAAATATCGTTGAAATATTTGTTCTCGGTAATCTCAAACAAGATTGACCACAAAGACTTTGTTAAAATTTTAAAATTTTCCAACTTATCAATTGTTTTGGGTTTGTCCATGCAAATGGTACCAGATTCTAACAATCTTTTCAAATCTTTCCAAATCTTATACCAAATTTTATATATTTTAAAATTGTTTCCAATTTTTGTTATTGTGTCAAATATTATATCACATTCTTACGGTTCTTCTGAAAAATTCATTTAAAAAAAATTCATAAGAATTTTTTTAGCCTTCTCGATACATTTGACATTACATCGAGATTCTATCCGTTTTTCAAATATTTCCAAATCTTATACCAAAGCTTATATACTTATTTTTTTTTTTTCAAATTCAGTTATTTTGCCAAAATATTGGATTCAATTCTTATGTTTTATCTAAAAAAGAAATTTAAAAATTACTATGATTTTGATAAAAAAAAAAAAAAAGCTAAAGTTTTATATTATATTTGGTAAAGATAACCAAATTCGAAAAAAATAAAAAAATATATAAGATTAGTATAATATTTGAGAATATTTGAAAAAAAATATTAGAATCTCGATCTATCTCTACAGAGCTGCACGGGAATGTCCATAAGTTGGAAAATTTTATTTTTTTAAGAAAATCTCAGTGGTCGATCTTGCCCAAGATGGATCAAGAAAAATTGTTTGAACAATTTTTAAAAAATGGTATTAGTTTTGTAAGATGAAACCTCAAATGCGTTATTTCTAACAAATTTTCCTGTTTTTTTTTAATTCGTGCAAATATTTTTTTCTAGGTCCATCTCGAGAGAAATCAACACCGAGATTTAGATAAAAAAAAATTTTCTAACTTATCGATTGTTTTGGGTCTTCTCGATACATCCACCATATTACCAACCGAGATTTGCTAACATTTTTATGTAATCTTCCCAAATATTATGTTAAATCTTATATCTTCGAAATTTCTTCAAATCCGATTGTCTTACGAAATATTATAACAAATTATAAAGTAATTTTTCAAATCTTTAACAAAATTTTGTTTCCACAAAATTATATGAATCTTCAAACTTTCAAATGGATTTTCCAATTATGAAATAGAATTTTCAAATTGATTCAACATTTTGAAATTTTGGAGAAAATCAAATTTTGCAACAAAAGTTGGCTAAGATTTGAGATATACATAGATCTTGGTGTTACCACCGAGATTTCACCGAAAAACGCAAACATACCAAATTTAGGTGTTAACTAGGCCCAAGATTTTACAAAAGCCCAAATATATAACATCTCGGTTCTATTTTTCCCATAATTAACACCAAGATTCACATAATTTTTTCAAATTATATGCAAACTCCAAATTCTACGCAAAATCTTACTCTCGCACTATTAGTTCCTCAAATCTCATATAAAATCTTGCAAATCTTATTTACAATGTATATTGACGTGAATTTCTAAATTGATTCAGTGATTATCTAATTAATTTACTAGTTATCTTTTTAAATTTCTTCAAATCTTATATAAAATCTAGTAATGGAAACTCAACTCCCTTTTCCTTTCTCTTTACCTAATTCACGCTTGACATTTTAAACACGACAAGTATTGTGCCAGTGTGAAACAAAGTTGAAATAACACCCAACTTCTGCTTTTTTTCAATTGTTCTTGACATTTTTTTTTTCTAAAAAACTTGATTACTTGACATTTTTCAGAAAAATGTTAAGAAATTAAAAACTGCAAATGTTAAGTAATACAGTTTTTGCGGTAGTGTAAGCAATAAAGCTGACAAAATTCAATGCCTAAAAACACACTTTTCAAGTGTGTTTCAATGCACATCTATCATATTTGTTTTGTTCTTGAAATCATGAGTAATAATTAAAGAGCTAATTTTCTTGTACCTTTGTCTTGGTGATTTGTTCGTTCCATACCATAAAAAAAAGCTTTTTTGACCAACAGATGCAATCTCTTTTCTTGAGACTATAAAGCCCCTAGGTTGATGCATATAGGTATCTTCTTCCAAGTTCTTCACGTAAGATTGCAGTCTTTATCTCTAATTATTCAAGTTCAAGATCATGAATAGTTGTAATTCCAAGTATTGCACGAATCAAGCTGTAATACCTTAGGTGTTATATTCGAATCAGAATTCAAAATATCGATTTGATATTTGATGGTCCCAACATTTCACTATACACAATAATAAATTAAATGCAAATAATAATAATAGAAAATAAAGAAAGAAAAAATACAGTAATCTACGGAGTTCAGATTATGCCATGTCCATAAGCCTAAAGAGCGAGTGCATTGCCACTAGTGTCAAAATAATATGGGATTACAAAAGAGCACACGCTCACCAAATACTTCATAATCCAAATATTTAAACTCACAAAATCTAATTTTTAAATGGAATTAGAAATTAATTAATATTTGAACTATTCGAAAATTTAAATTGAAAGTCCCTAAATTCTCATCTCAATTAATCTGAGCTACGAAGCACAAACACAAATACAAATACGAGATACAGATACGACGACACATCAATTTCTAAAAAAACTAAGATACTGATACGTTTAAATATACGTTTTCTATCTTTAAAAAAATCTACGTTTAAATATATACAAGTCTCTTTCTTAAATAAGAAAAACAAAAACATATTATAATTAGTAGAAGGCGAAAATACATTTTCCCTATATTTAAGAAAATATATTTAATTTTGAGGGCATTTTCAAATGTAATATATCGAAATTTAGAAAATATATCAAAATTTGAGATTTTAACAATGATAGACGTTGATAGATATTGATTGACACTGATAGACATTGATAAAAGTCTATCTATTATTGATAGAATTTGAAATTTTGCTATATTTTGTAAATATTTTCAGTAATTTTTTCATTACAATATTTTTTCTTTTTTCAATCCATATTTTTTTAATTGTCCAATTTTAGTTTTTGGATTGTCAACCAAAATCATTTATAAGTATGTAAAGTTAAAACAAAATCTTATTATTAGAGGTTAAATTAATTTTGGTTTGGGAAAATGAATCAAACCATAGCCTTAAACTTGATTTGTTAATTTATAATTTAAAATATGAGAAACATAGTTTATTAGGCAATTGAAGAAAGGTAGGGCGTTGTTTGATTTTAATTTAGAAAATTAGTTTAATATGGTGCTTCGTGTTTGGCGTTGGAGGCAAAATATTATAATAATCAATATATTATTATTAGAATCAAGAGTGGATCACGCTGCATTTAAATCAAATCTAGATCTCCTTCATTTCTCTTTTTTTTTTCTTATTATATTATATTATTTCATTTCACTTCACATTACAACACTATTGTTGGAGTTGAAGAACCATCCATGTCCATGCCTCTACCTCCTCAACAATCAACAATTTATTAATCACTTTCTTCACGTTCTATCTACTTTCTTATTTCTTCTCTTTCCTTCATCTTCTTCCTCTTCTACTCTGCTTTCAATTGTTTTTATTGGGTTTTTGTTGTTCCAGCTTTAGGTTTTTCAATCCCTGACTTGACTTGAAACAGAGTTTAAAGAAATGTCTACTTTTTCTTCCCTCTCTACTGCTACATCACTCTCCAATATCCCCAAAATGCTTCCTCCAATGGGGAATCTTCATCTCCCATCTTCCCCGTTTTGTCCTAACTTCAACTTCAATACCAAAACATCTCTTTTCACTCTATTCACTTCCACCCACAAGCCCCAACTGCGTTACAAATCTCGCCCTAGGGCCTCCGTTCAATGTCTTTTCACTGGCATTGTTGAAGAAATTGGCCATGTTAAAAACTTGGGTATTGGTGAAAATGAGGGTTTTGATTTGGAAATTACTGCAAAAACTGTTCTTGAAGGTGTTAACCTTGGAGATAGCATTGCTGTCAATGGAACTTGTCTTACTGTCACTGCTTTTGATCACCAACTATCTGAATTCAAGGTGGGGTTAGCGCCTGA
>JBBPDJ010000014.1:3715221-3736025 GCA_037974625.1 Cucumis cinereus
TTGACTTTTGTATCGAGCAATCGAGTAGACGAGTAGCGTGCATCGAGTAAACGTGTAGCGTGCATCGAGTAGGTCGGGGGTGCGCACACTGACTTGGGGACAAAACGGTAAAATCACATAGTGCTGACTCATCAGAAGGCCATTTTTCATTGATGTTTTAATATTGAGCCAAAAATCGAATGAGCCCCTGAAAAGGGGCCATCCGTACAAAAAACTCGAAGAAGAGAAGAGAAAGAATAGAGAGGTGAAAAATATTAAATTTTTTTTTCTAACATTGGATTTCAAAAAGTGTTTTCTTTTACTTTTATTATTTTAAAAAGAACATTTTGTCCTATGTTCTGAACAGTCACATCGTCAATATATTTTGATTTAAAATTAATCAAATCATCTTAACTAATACTTAGTTAACTAATACTTAGTTAGGGATCTGCTACAAAAGTATTTTATTTTGAAACCCATGAAATAGAAACTAAAACAAAAAGTTAGGGATGAAAATGTAATTTTGCAAATGTTCTATCTTGTTCTTCTATAAATTCTAAAAAGTGATTCAACCTAGGCTCCATCTTCAGCAGCATTTTTATCTGCGACCCCTTGAAAGTCGAGCAGGTCCTCGTCCACTCAGCCTTTGGTGAAACTCCATCTCTTTTTATGCTTCAAGTTTCTTTCATTCCCTAATTCTATGGCTTCATTTTGAAGGAAGATCAACCCTCTTTGTTCATCGATTAACCAACCTTCACTTCCTCCGACCCTCATTTTTAGTAGCATTTTTATGAACTCCATTTAAGTCATTTCGTTTGTGATTCAGTTCAAGCATTGGATCTATGACCTTATCTCTAACTATTTCATCTAAAACCTTGATGGGTGTGCCTTAAATTCTTTTTTGGTCCATTGAATGCCCTAGTTTTTTAGTCCTAAACACTCTGGTTATTTGGATGGTTGTTTTTCTTTTCAAGTGGTTCGCCCTAAATGGGAAATTTTCATTTGTCATCGTGTTGAACGTTCATGTTTTGTTTTTATTGATTGGGATTTGCTTGTATTTATACGTTTTATGCTGTTGATTGGGACCTGGTGAATCGGTTTGCGGTTTTGCGAATGATATTTGTTCTGGGTTTTGAGTACTTCTTCACTATTATGAGAGGAGTGCTGCTGGTTCTTCTAAACTTGTTTGTGTTTCTAGTAATTTGTTAATGTATATGATTATAATCTTTTGCTTTCTGTGAATATATGCATCTGAAGTAGTGTTTGTTTGGTTCTTCTTTATAATGGATGAAGACATTATAAAGAAGATTTGTTAATGTATATGATTATAGTCTACTGGCATTTCAAAAATTGTTTTCTTTTGTTGTTTGAATCTGTTTCTAATTTCAAGATGGTGTTTTTTGGATGAGTTGCTTGCTATTGAATAAGAAGTTCATTTGTTAGATTATTGTCATTTGCCCTAAATTCTATGGATTAGTTTGTTTCTCAAGTTTTAAATTTTTTTACATGTAAATAGGATTGTCTTCTTATGAATAATATAATTTTTAAGTGATTCTCATTTGTAACAACTGTGACCTAGAAGTATTGCTTGCTTTAGTATCTCGATTGTTGGTTATCCCAGATTGATAGAAAATTGAACCTGCCCACTGCCTGATGATGGAAAAAACTCATTCTAAAGATGTTAAGTTGACTTATCACAAGCCTTTGCCCTCAACTACCACTCTCTCTCTCTCTCTCTCTTGCAACATAAAACAATGTGGCTTTCTTATTATCGTTTGGTTTTTCTTTTGGTAAATTATAATAGTGGTTGCTGCTGTGTAGAGGTAGTAATGAAAACCAATTTTGGCTGAGGGCATTTTGGAACATTGTGATATAATTTGCTCCTTAAGGTGCAATGAGTTTATTTTTTACTGACCTTTTCTCTATTTCCACGATTTGTTAATTTGAGTTGTTTATCAGGATGGCTGCTAGATGATGAAAAATCTTGAGAATTTGAGGAGTAGTTTATTTTTTTAGACTTTCATTTTGATACAAACTTTTAAATTTAATCCATTCTAGTGTGCATACATTATAATACTCTCTTTTGGCATTTAACATCTCACAGGCATAGAGAAATGATAGTAGATCCTGGACTTTAGAGCTCTCTATAAAATTCTTCATATACTTTTGTGCCCTGATTCTTCTTCCTTTGCCGTCTTCTTCCTCTTTTGGCTATGAATTCTTAGGCTTTTCTTGTCTTGATTGATATCAGTAACTTCAGTTTCGCCCAATGATGGAAAGTCAATATAAATTGAATGGTTGCAGATGGCTTTGTTCATCATTATTAGCCTTTTCTTATCACCACCTCCACCATCACATCCTCTTTCATTCAATTCATACATCTAATTGCACACACATCACTATTTGTAAAGGCTTTTGATGAATGAACACCGTTTGCTTTGTACCGTGTCTGATTCTATCAAAGCTATGAGATCTGAGGGCGTTGCTTCTATACTGTTTTGTTCTAGGTTTTGTTGTTCTTTGGTTTGTTTAGTACTTGTTTTCTTGGATTTGGGGCAGTTTCTCAATGCAGTTCTTATGAAAATGCAGCATAGGGAGCAGATAATTCCACCTGGGTCGAGTCAACTTTGTTCTATATCAAACCAAACTGAACCAGTACAGTTCTTGGTTTGCTCAAACCAAGCCACTCCAAATTAGATTTTGGGTTCTTTTTCCTTCAAATTTCCATCACATTTTTTTTTTTTTTTGAAAAGAAACAGAGAAATATATGTATTACTAAAGGAAAGGAAAAATAACAACTTAAAGGCAAGGGCCAAGGAGGCCCTTCCTATAAGACCTGTAATTACAAAAGAGTTTTGTGTGGTTAGAGCACCACCAAGACTGTGTTTTGGACCACAGACCAAAAAGAATCAAAAGAATTAACTACATCTTTAAAAATTTTGTTATTTCTTTCTAACCAAATCCTCCACAAAAGAGCACGAACACAACAATTCCACAAAATCCTCCCTTTCCAGCCAGACAGCTTCTTCATAGTAAGCTTCCTTAAACCAATTCTCCACTCTCTGAGGCATACATAATTGAAGATTAAAAGTATCAAACAGTCTCAGCCACCCCTTCAAAGCAAACTCACAGTGGATGAATAAGTGATCCAACGTTTCCTCTTCCTTGTAGCAAAGGCAACAGATTGAGGGGCTGAGCATCGAATCTGGAAGTTTTCTTTGCATCTTGTCATTTGTATTCAAACTTCTGTACATAAGCGACCAGAGAAATCACTTAACTTTTTTAGGACTCTTAAACTTCCAAATCGCCCGGATCAATGGGGAAGAGATGTACCTACTGTTTGGAGCGAGGCTTTTGACTAGTTTATGAAAAGTTGAATTTAAAAATCCATCACATTTTAATTAAAGGTGGCTATTTGTTCAACGCTCTAGCTCAGTTGGTTCATCGTTGTCTCTCTTCTCGCACTACATCTTTCTCCCTCAGCTTTGTTTCTTCTTTTTCTAGGCCATGTATCAGAAGATCCTCTTCCTTCTCTGGCTTTTGTTTGCTGTTTGCCCCTAGCTCTGCAGTGCTAGGAAGTTTGGTTCAGTTTAGTGAATCGGTTTGGGGTATTATGAATGATATTTGTATTGGGCTTTGAGCAGTTTCTCACTTTATTATGAGAGGAATGCTGCTTAGGATGCTAATTCTGTTACGTCTAAACTCTTGTTTTTCTAGTCATTTGTTAATGTATATGACTATAATCATTTTCTTTCTGGGAATATATGCATCTGTAGAATAATGTATTTGTTTGGGAATAATGTATTTGTTTGGTTTTTCATTTTAAAGTATGAAGACATACATTTTGGTGTCTTATCCTTGATTTTGTTATTTTAAAAGTTTATTTTTCTTTTGTTGTTTAAATCTATTTCTAATTTCAAGATGGTGTTTCTTGGATGAATTGTATGCTGTTGAATTAGAAGTTTTTTTTGTTAAATTATTGCTATTTGCCTTCAATTTTATAGTTTAGTTTGTTTCTCTTGTTTTTGCCCTAAATTCTATGGATTTTTAAACGTTTAAACTGTTTACATGTAAATAGGATTACCTTCTTATAAATAATATAATTTCTAAGTGATTCTCAGTTGTAACTACTATAATATGGAATTTGTATTGCTTGCTTTAGTATCTTAATTGTTGATTATCCCTGCTTCTCAGAAAATTGAACCTGGCCATTGCCCACTGCCCAATGATGGAAAAACTCATTCTAAAGATGTTACGTTGATTCTTCATAAGCCTTTGCCCTCAACCACAACTCCCTCTCTCTCCCTCTCTCTCTCTTACCATCAAACAATTTTTTGTGTCTTCACCTTCTCTTTTGTTTTTTCTTTTGGTAAATTATTATAATGGTTGCTGCTGTGTAGAGGTAGTGATCAAAATCAATATTAGCTGAGGGTATCTTGTACATACCCTTTGTTCTTACAGGTTCATTCACTTTTTTTACTGGCCTTTTCTCAGTTGCACAGTTCAGATTTGAGTGATGATTAGTCTAAAATTGAATAATTACGCTCTATAATCTTTGTTTTCTTTTCTTTTAATTGAGTTTTTTTTAGGATGGCTGTGAGATAATGAAAAATCTTGGAACATTATGTTTTTAAGTTCAAGAAACTTGTGAAATAGTTTAATTTGTTAGACTATCTCATTTGGTACGAACTTTTAAATTTAATCTAATTAGGTAAATATTCATATCTTTGAACACTTATAAAATTAGAATTTTGAAGAAATGACCTATTTATCTAATTGTTTGTTTACACATTACCATGTTTGCATCACTATTTTAAACTTGGAAGCCTCAACTGAGACTCAAGTGCAACTCGTAACTAAGAATCGGCCCTTTAGTTGGATGCTACGGTGCTTGGCTTCTAAATAGATTTCAAAGCATGGCAAAATCCATTCCAAATCCTGGACTTCAGATCTCTCTATAAAATCCTCGGTATGCTTCTGTGCCCTGATTTTTCCTCTTCCGGCTGTGAATTCTTAGGCGTTTCCTGTCTTGATTGATATCAGTAACTTCGATTTTGCCCAATGATGGAAAAATCACTATGAAATGAACGGTTGCAGATGGCTTTGTTCGTCATTAGCCTTTTCTTATCTCCACCTCCACCCTTACCTCTTTCATTCAATCCATACATCTAATCACACACACATCACTGTTTGTAAAGGCTTTTGATGGACAAATGCCATTTGCTTTATACCGTGTATGATTCTATGAAAGCTATGAGATCTGAGGGCTTTGCTTTTATACTGTTTTGTTTTAGGTTTTATTGTTCTTTGGTTTGTATTGCATGTTTTCTTGGATTTGGGGGGCGGTTTCCACTGCAATTCTTATGAAAATGCATCCTAGGAAGCACATAATTTCACCCGTTTGACTTGTTATTGGGCTGTGTATTTGTTAGAATTGATACACTAGTGTCTTTTATCTCTTTGACTTTGACGGGAGGCACTTTAGTTATTAGTATTATTATTTTATAATTGTTTAGTAATGCTTAGTTCTTAAAATCTCATGGTTAAATCACTTATTTAGTTGATTCTTTTTATTTGTATTTCAAGAAAATTACTGATTGCTATGGTATTTGGACTTTTTGTTTGAAAATACTTGCTTTGCCTTGAAAATTGCATCTGCCCGATGATGGGATACTCTGATTGGAGCGGTTACTAATGATCTTTATTACAAGCCTTTGCCATTAACCAACTCACACATGATCTCTCTGTCTCTGTCTCTCTCTGTCTCTCTGTCTCTCTGTCTCTCTCTCTCTATTCATATAGCTATCTGATGATCCATCCATTTGCTTTCTTTTTTCTTTTCTTTTTTTTTTACGAGTGGTTAATGATCTGTAGAGGCTAGTAATGAAAATCAACTGTCTACCTGGCAATGATAATTAATGTTAATGAGATCTGAGGGCATCTTGAAAATGGTTAATTTTTCATGAAACTGCCACTGTTGTCCTTGTTAGATCTTACAATAGTGTATTTGTGAATTGTGTTTATCAAGTAAAGACACTGTTTTGAAAATGATAAAGAGAAAGATTCATTATATTATTTAAAGCTTACTTGCTAAAAAAATGCTAGAATGTGCATGATAACATTAGGCCTGCCCGATGATGGAAAAACTCATGC
This sequence comes from Cucumis cinereus, assembly GCA_037974625.1. Classification (NCBI taxonomy): domain Eukaryota; kingdom Viridiplantae; phylum Streptophyta; class Magnoliopsida; order Cucurbitales; family Cucurbitaceae; genus Cucumis; species Cucumis cinereus. Next base: position 3,721,354 of record JBBPDJ010000014.1, read on the forward strand.
TGTGGAGCAATTGCATTGATTTCTAATACTAGCTTTTGCCCTCAACCACAACCATCTCTCTCTCTCTCTCTCTCTCTCTCACTCTCTCTCTCTCTGGAACCGCACACATACATATATATATATATACACACATATTTAACCCCTTTCCATTTCCAATCTTTCTTTTATTGTGGTTAGAGATGAGTAGAGGCTAGTATGTGAATCCAATGTAGACATTGTCAATGAGGAACTAAGCTATGAGATCTGAGGGCATTGTGCCAAACTGTCATGATTTTTCTACCTTAAGGATGCACCTGAATTTTGATTCTATTTTCACCTTCAAGTAATCAATTTTAGTTTTGAATTAGTGTTTGCTTTAAATGTATTTACATGTTATACTAACTGTAGACGCAGTTGGGTGCCTGTGAGCGTGTAGCATTTTATTGAAAATGATATAGGTCAAGTCCCATATATAAGTAGTGAATCTGAAGATCAAGGTGACAATGGTCGTGAGATGCTTGAAATCAGTATTGATAAGGATGTAGAAGGTACTTCTAGACCATTATTAGCTGTAACTGATGTTTAGAATGCAATTTATAAAGATGAGAGCGACATTGACTCCGACACTTTAAGTTGTTTAACTCTTTAAGTGAGTTCAAGAATGTGACTGCAGATTATGCAGTTATAAAAGGATGGTAAATGGTGATAGGATAAAATATCACTTATCAATGTCAGTACAGATTATGCAGTTATAGAAGGATGGTAGATTATGCAGTATAACACTTTATTGAACTTGGATGTACGGCATGAACAAGATGAGATTGATGGTCAATCAATTGGTGGAACTAGACTAAATTACTTGCAGATATTGATAGTAGAACAATAACATTTATATATGATCTTCCTTTCAAAAAAAAAAAAAAAAAATATGATCAACAAAAGGTAATCAATTATTTTTTTAGAATAAAAAAAAAATTATGGTACATTATCATACGTGTGGCATTTTGTTTTTACTTAAATTTGTAGGGTCCAGTGCCAACATTTAATGAGTTAACTCCAAATTCAGAACATCGATTTTGTGACACATTTATAGCAATATGAAGAAAAGACTTCTTGGAAATCAGAGCTATTTTGGAGAGCAACTAATGCAACCTATCATCAACAATGGGAAAGGGAGATGCAAGAAATAAAAAAGATAGATCAATGTGCACACGGAGTGATTGTTGGCCTTCCCTCGAAAAATATGGAGTAAGCATGCTTTTAGTTGTGAATCTAAATGTGATTCGCTGACTATAATTTTTGTGAAGTCTTTAATGCTACCATCTTAGAAGGTAGAGACCAACCAATTATTTTTCTATGCGATTGGATACGGATTTACCTAATGAGACAAGATTTCAGAATAATAGAGACAGTTGAAACATTTGAAGGGGAATTGTGCATAAGTCTTAAAAGAAGATTGAAATTGAGACATTGAATGGTAGAAATTGGTTGCCTACATGGGCTGGCGACATAAAATTTGAGGTTAGAAGAGATTGGGACAAGTTTAGTGTAGACAAATTCTAGATGGCACCTCACTGGGTTACCATGCCAGCATGTCATAAGTTGTATTCTATTTAAAGGACAAGTTGTTGAGTCATAGGTTAATGAATGTTATAAGATGAAAGCTTATATTGCATGTTATGAGCGTCTTATTTATCCATCCGACTCTATGAATGCTTGGTTTAGTACAAATTTCAATATCATCAATCAAACTCGTTTTAGATGAGCTTAGGGTAGACCAAAGAAGTTAAGGAGAAGAGAATTTGATGAACCACGAAAAGAAACTAAAATTGTTAAGAGACATGTATCTATGAAGTACAGTAAATGTAATCAATATGGTCACAACAAAAAGAGTCCATTGTCAAAAATAGATCTTCACAGATTATTAATGAAAATAGAAATAGACTTCAATTGTCATTTTTTATATCAATTTATTTTTTAAGACTTCCTCAATACCTTCAACAGTTTTGCAAGAAAAAGTTCATCGATCGAAATTACTCTAGCAAATAGGCGGTTGCCTATAAAAAGTAAAAAGAAAATAGACTTCTCCTTGATTAGATAGTTAGTTTTTATTTTTTTTGACCTTATTTCGTATCCCCAATATTATGTTAATTAATCTTAGTCGTAGAAACTATGAAACTAGTTTTGTACTGGTTTTGGAAGCCGAGAACTTTGAAATTAGTTTTGTAACAACTACGAAATTAGTTCGAACAAAAATTGAAGACTCTATCCTTTTGATTGAGAGTGGGTCGATGTTCATATTCTTTATTATAAGGTTGTTGAGAGTGCCTTAATGTTGTTCATATGTACTCTTTGTTTTGATTTTTGAAATCCTAATTACTTTATACATTTGGTAGAACTTAAAGATAAAAAAAAGAGGGAACCTCATTCCTCTTCTCCTATATCATACAACCAACAAGCTTACAAATAGAATTTTTAACTAAGCTAAGTAATTGAAAGTGCAAAGAAAATTAGAGTCAACCACGTAATTATAAAAAATATAGGGCGATTATGGTTCACAAGAGCGCAAAAAGTAACGAATTGAATAAAAAGATTTTAATGTGTTGCAAGAAACGAAATGAACCTCAATAGTCAGAAGGAAAAACAAAAAGAACAAATAGCAGAATTGTTAGGGGTTTGAAAAAGAGCAAAAAGTAGCAAATAACACTTTTTGAAGAATATATGATAAAAGAGAAGTAGAATGGGAGGAAATCGATGGTTCACCCATTTTTTTTCTCTAACTATCTTTGCTCTTTTCTTTTTCTCTAAATCGTATTTACATAGCCTTTATTTTTCAAGTAGGATCACATGTGGCAGCATCTCACGAATTCCGTTAGTAAACATAATTTTTTTTTTTATAGAGGGACTAAATTGGTATCAATTAGAAACTTTAGAGATTAAATCAAAATTTAGAGATCAATAATGATCTTTAAGCTATATATATATATAATCTGTATCGTAGAATATGAAAATAATTCTAAAAAAAATTCAAATTGATAACAATTTCTTAAAAAAAAAAACAGAAACAGTTATGAATAGCAAAATAAATAAAAAAAAAGAAAAAAAAACATCTACTTTTAATTTAAAAAGCTAGAATAAAAAAGATAATTGTTCCTTAAATAAACCAAATTTTATCGATTAAAAGAAGAAAAATTATTTTCAATGATTAAATTGCTGAAAATACTTACAAATATAGCAATATTACTATCTATTAACGATAAACTTCGATAGACTACTATGTTTGTCTATCATGACACCGATAAACACAGATAGCAGTGTATCACGACCTATCACTGATAGATAGTGAAATTTTGCTACATTTGTTAATATTTTGGCTCATTTTGCTATATTTACAAATACTAAAAAAAAATTATCAAATGAGTCTTTAGATTTTCGAAACTATTTTTGTTTTCTTGATTTAAACATTGGATTTTAGTTAAGTTCTAAACAAACAAACAAGAATGTAACTTTTTTAGCTTTCGAAGTTGGCTTAATTACTTTTTGTAAACATCCCAAAAAAAAAAAAAATAGACAAAGAAATGAAGAGACTTTCATAGATAGAAGTAATATTTTTATTAACATAATTTTAAACAATAAAAACAAATAACTAAATTCATGTTTGGATGATTATATAATTTTTAATGTTACATTTTCTAAAACAATTTTTATACAATAATAATGGATTTTGAATAATTTCTTTTTGAACGGCATATATATATTAAACAACAACAACAAGAGTACCCCACAACTTGACGCCAAGACACCAAGCAATAGTAAACATGGCACAAAACACCATAAACAAAAAAAACTCAAGAAGAACAACAAAATAAACAAAGAAACAACCCGAACCCAAAAGTGCCCAAAGAATAAAGAAAAAATAGAACACACTAGACAAGACCTGTAGTATCCTCAGGCAAAGAAGCAACACGAGAACACACGGTCTCAATAAAAAACTGCACAAGCACAGAAGGATCACGAGAGATGCCTCCATACAACCGACGACTTTGCTCTTGCTGGAGAAAATATATACTCGCAGACAATAAAGACCTCAACCCACTCTAACTCACCTTCCCAAGCAGCCACATGATGCGAAACCCCCATCAAACCTAAAACTGCACCTCAAACTCCACGATTGAACCCACACTCAAAGAACAAATGATCCCGAGACTTCAAACACAAAAAGAGTAACAAGGAATATTACCCCCAAACTAAAGAAGACTCGACAAAGAGCAGAGAACGCCGAGGTCGCAACGCCTCCCAAGCAATCTTCACCATAAACTTTTCCAACCCCCCAAGCACACCCACCTATCCTCACGCCCAATATGAGGTAGGATAAAATGGACAAAATATGCGAACTTTAATACTTTGGCGAGTCTGAAGGCCAACATTATGACCCATCCGCCGCCAGAAAATTCGACAACTAGGCATCCCTTGAACTCGTCGTCTCCTCCAAAATACGATCACCAAAACAAGCCAAAATTGGACCATCAAGCAGCCACAGATCTTGCCATACAAAACACCTACGCTCATCCCTAACCTCCAAGCTCACCAATGGAACCACCAAGTTGCGACAACACTGAATTGCTTGCAAACACCACGACATACTAGAACATTCCTTCACAGACCAGAGAAATCTACCCCATAACACATAAGCCTCTACCCAAGCAACCCACAATGAGCTAGCTCGCACCAAAAGTAACCATAAGGTCTTAAGGATAGTCACCCTATCCATGAACCGCAATGACAAATACCTAATTCCCGCTCCACCTTCTACATACACACCTCATCCCAAGCAACCCTCATACCAACCCTCCCACTCCGCTTCCCTTTCTATAAAAAGGAACGAAGGAGGTGATCAATCCCGTAAGCAACACCTGCATGCAAAACAAACACATTGGCCCAAAATATTTGGAAGCTCCTCATAGAATACATCGACTACAAATGCTCAGCAAAGATAAGAAACAAGTTGCCTAACTCCGGATCCGACTAGTAACCTTTTGATGAGTGGATGACAATTAGAAGCCTTTAAACGCCCAACCAAAAGAGAAAGACTCAGATAACAAACCAAAAGAGAACCGAGCTCAAACTGAGCAAGAGGATAGCCTCATCAGAAGCCATACTCGTCACAAATATCAAACTCTTACCCAAATTAGCAACAAGCCTAGATAAACAAGCAAAATGAGACAAAGTATTTTTAACAAACTATAGGGATCCCCCATCAATCTTACAAAAAAATCATCAAATCATCATAAAAGGTCAAGTGCGTCAATCCCACCTTAGCACAACGAGGTTGGAAAGAAAAAGCACTCGAAGATTGATTCAACATTTGAGACAGGACCTTCATCACCCCAATAAACGAAAAAAGGGATAACAGATCACCTTAGAGTAAACCCTTCTGACCCGAAAACAAACCCTCTACGTAGAAATTAATCATAATCGAGAACATAGGCAAGGTCACACAAGCTCAAACCCAACTCACAAACTGCAATGATGTACCAATAGTAAGAAGGGCATCAAACATGAAATCCCAATTACAGAGTCATAGACCTTTTGTAAATCCACCTTGAGCACACAACGAGGACACCCTTTATTCACCTGATAACCTCGAATAAGCTCCTGACATAAAAGAATATTATCAGAAACAAACCATCCATGGAAAAAAGCAGACTGATTACCACCGATAAACTGAGGTAACCACACCAAAAGTCGATAAGCAAGCACCTTGGTGATGCATTTATACACCACATTACAACATGAAATAGGCCAAAAGTCCATCAACCTCTTTGGTTTCGCTCACTTAGGAATAATTGTGAGCACCGTAGAATTAAGGCCCGAAGGAAGATAGAAATAATAGTAAAAAGGGTCACCGAATCACAAAGCTCCTCTCCCACAACAGATTAAGCAAATTTTAAACAATGGACCGAAAAACCATCATGGCTCGAGGCTTTGTCCAGCGACATAGAAAACAGAACACCCCGAATCCTCCCTAGTAATTGACCAACAAAGATCACACACACAATCAGCAGGCCAAGTAAACTGAACAATACCTTGAATCTCCTTAGTCAAATCACGATAGCTAATGGGTTGACTACCCAATGTACACTGAAAAAAATCCACAGCAACGGGCCATACTCGCATGATCAGAATGACGAATGCCAACATTATCAACTATGGATAACAACTCATTCTTACTCTGATGGGAGTGCACACTATGATGAAAGAAGGCAAAATTACGATCCCCCACATTTAAACAGCTTACCTTAGATTTATGCCGAGCGAAGCCTTCTCCAACCTAGTCTCCCTGGAAAACTCCTCTGTTGCCCTCGATGCCTGACTAATCAACACAACTGACGTAGGTGCACCCTCCACAGCCTCCTAAGCTTTCTCCATCCATAACATAGTCGCGCGGACAATCGTACTCATAACATAAATGTGCTTGCCAAAAGTATTCCACAAAACAGTCATCAACACCTTAAGGTTCCTCATGAGACTTACTAAAGGGGACACCCCTAAGTGGCAAACCCAAATCGAAGCCACAGTTTCCAAAAAGATCTCATTCAAAGCCATTAATGATTAAAATAACAAAACACAGAGGGCCTCCTCTGCAAAACATCCTCAAAAGCCAACAGAAGGGGCAAATGACCATAAATACCCCAAGGAGCCACTCGAACAACAACATGCAGAAATGACGTCAACCACATCATTGGCCGAAAAACAATCTAAGCTCCTCATCATACCCACATCATGTAACTTAGTAGTCCAAGTGAACCAGTTACCTAAAGTACGCAAGAAAGATTCGCCTCCAAAATGGCACTGTCAAACAACTCCATCTCAGTGAAATTCAGGTTCCCTCCACAAGCTTCAACAGAAGTCCTGATACCATTAAAATCTTCCAACACTAGGCCTTAGTCGTGCCACCCCTTACCAATATCAACAATACGCTGCTAGAGACAATGACGCTCACTCGCCATATTTAAGGCATACACACCCAAAATTTCAACACAAAGGCTAAGCACAAGATCCACCAGCCTGCCAAAAATCAACTGCTCCTCGACCAAACTAGGAGAAAAACTAAAGACAGATGAATTTCACAACACTCAAATACAACCCACTCCACTCACACTATAGCTGCTCAGACATTTCCATCTCAACCTAAATCTAGCAACCACACTATCAAAGTTAATGGCCCAAAATCTTGTTTCTAGCAAACAAGAAAAATTCACTCCTTCTGATTTCAAGAAATCACTCACCACTCTACATTTCACAGGGTCATTGAGATCCCTCATATTACATGAGCACACACTAACCATTAATCATACCAATATAGTTCTTCTCAACCTTCTTTGTTAGGTGCGAAAATGAGTGGGATATGGTTTCAAAAGAAAGCAAAAGGGTTAAAGATCCATCAAATCATAACCAACAAAGTTAATTTGTAATCAAAACTTAGTTAATCAAAGATATTAGGAAAAAGATAATATGAAGAAGTAAGGGGTCAAATCCCAAAGGGTTTTATTTAAGATATTCAAATTTTCAATCAAGACTCAAGAATTCTAATTTGTGAAGGGGGTTTTGTGAGAATCAATGCAAAGAAAATTAAAGAAAGTAAGTAAATGTTTTTGATTTTTGATAAAATGAGGGCACAAAGATAAAAATTTCTCTCAATCAATTAAAAGTATCAATATGTATTTCTAGCAAATCTTTCCATCATTGAACAAATAATAACATTGCATACAAAGTCAATCCACAACTTATTAGTTCAAGAAAAAAATTAACCTTAATTAAAGAACAATAATTGCATCAAGCTTCATACTAAACTTATTAAATGCACTTTCATCTTAGCAGTTTTTATGCATTCCTTAAGTTCGCATTAAGATCTCATGTTTCGATGTTGTGACATTCAAAAGCAAGAAAAGTGATAACTTGTAGAAACTCAAGTTATAATAGTCTTTTATATAGAATAATGAAGTAGAAATGCGATAAAATTGAGGTAACGCGTAGTAATTTCCATGAAAATATGAACTATACTATTTATGAGCTATAAGAGATACAACGCCTATTTTTCACAACTTTCCTTGTCTGAACGCAAGATTTTTGTAGAAAGAAAATAAAAGCAAGGCGATTGAAATTGTTCGTGCAACCAACCAGGCGATGAAAAAAAAGATACCAGGTGATACAATTCACTAAATGACAAACAAGTTGGTGAGAATGTCAGCGAAGTACCTTGCGACATTGAAAATGACGCAAATCGGAAGCTATGCAACGTTGTAGTGTCTCATAACGCCATAAGAATTTATTGAGAAGTTAGAGCCATTTGCAATTGCGTCGTTCAAATGCCTATAAATACAAGACCCAAGCTTCATTTTGTGTGTGTGCGTAGACTGTGGAAGATGGAGAAAGCAGACTTTTGAGGCCTTCTTCTTTAAATCTCTGCCTATCCACCATTGCCATCTCTAACTTTTCTTCCTCGGTATCTTTAGGGGAGAATTTAGAGTGAGAGAATAGAAAGAAGATAACCTTATTCCATTCCTCTAACTTTGTAAAACAGACATCCATGGAGCCAAAGAATGTAAGAAATTGTGAGGCTTGATGCATCTCTATATCGAATAATTTGTACCTTCTATTTTTAATGCATATGTACAATGAACTAGGGGTGTTCAAAAAACCCGCCAACCCGACGAACCCGGCTTACCCAACCGAAATCATAAGGGTTGGGTTGGGTTAAAAAAAATTTGGGTTGGGTTGGGTTGAAAAAATAAAATTTGGACCGGTTCTCGGGTTGAGGAAAAATATACCCGAGTTGACCCAGCCCAACCCGATCAATTCCAATTTTTTTAATATATATATATATATATAAATCATGTAACATAGGTTTTCTTTCTCTCATTTTGGTCGGGCTCTTCCTTTCTCCTTTCATTCACACCACTTTCTTCTCCTCACGCCAACGACCTTCCTCTTCCTTGTAACATTTGCTGCCTCCCTCATCCCCCAACCTCGTCTACTCCACCATTTTTCGCCTCCCTTATCCCTAACCTTGTCTACTCCACCGTCATCGTTTGAGATTGTCAAGGAGTCAAGCATTATTTTCAAGCCCTAATTTTAACATTTTAAGCTTTGTGAGTGTTTAAATTAGATTTGAGACCGATTTGAATTTTTTTTAAGACATAATTGTTCTTTGGTTCTTGCTCTTGCTATTTTCTGGATTTATATGAAATTTAAGAATTTTTTTACGATTTTTTTGTTGCTATTTTTCTATGTGTTCTTCCCAATGAACTTTTTCACTCCCGAGAAACAAACACAATCCGAGGAACAGACCCAACCCAACCCAAAATATTGGGTTAGGTTTGATTGGGTTGGGTTACCGTTCAAATTGGAACCGACGGGATTGGGTGTAAGGTCAACCCATATTTTTGGATTGGTCCAAAATACGACTTTAACCTGGATGACCTTAACCCGGACCATGTACACCCCTAGCCTCCATAGTGGAGTCTGCTATGCATCCTTGCTTGATGCTACGCCACACTACAATTCCCCCATTCAGGGTGAACACTAATCCTGATGTGGATTTCCTAGAATCCTTGTCAGTTTGGAAATCAGAGTCAGTGTATCTTGTAAGAATCAAATCCTTAGCACCATACACAAGCATGTAGTCCCTCATTCTCTTTAGATACTTGAGGATAATTTTAACCGTCGTTCAGTGGTCTAACCCTGGATTGGACTGGTACCTACTGACTATTCCCACAGCATAACAAATGTCCGGCCTAGTGTCGAGCATAGCATACATTAAGCTGCCCACAGCTGAGGCATAGGGAATACGTCTCATTTCCTCAACTTCTTGAGGTGTCTTAGGAGACTGTTCCTTAACAAATGATCTCCATGCCTGAAAGGTAATAAACCCTTCTTAGAGTTCTGCATCGAATATACAATCAACATTTTGTCGATATAAGTTGCTTGACACAGTGCTAGTGTTTTGTTCTTACGATCTTTAATGATTTGGATCCCAAGAACAAATTGTGTCTCTCCCAAATCTTTCATTTGGAATTGGGTTTCTAGCCAAGTCTTAACGTCAGTTAGGTATCCTACATCATTCCCAATGAAAAGGATATCGTCCACATAAAGTACTAAGAAAGCTACTTTACCTTTGTCGATATTCTTGTATACACAAGGCTCATCAACGTTTTGGTAAAAACCATAAGATTTGATTGTAGTATCAAATCTAATGTTCCAAGATCTAAATGCTCGCTTCAACCCATAAATAGATCGATTCAGCTTGCAAACTTTTTGCTCCTGACCTTAAGTTATGAACCCCTCGGATTGAGATATAAAGATACTCTCATCAAGATTGCCATTCAAAAAAGCAGTCTTGACATCCATTTTCCATATTTCATAATCATAAAATGTGGCTATGGACAAGAGAATCCTTATAGACTTTAACATAGCAACAGGGAAAAACGTTTCCTCATAGTCAACCCCTTCCCTTTGGGTATAACCTTTTGCTACAAGTTTAGCTTTGAAGGTTTGTACCTTCCCAGCTGAGTCTCTCTTTCTCTTATAGATCCATTTGCACCCTATGGGTTTCACCTCTTTAGGTAGATCTACAAGCTCCCACACTGAATTAAAGTACATAGACTCCATTTCAAGGTCCATGGCTTTGATCCATTGGTTCTTATCTACATCATTCATTGCCTGTTTAAAGGACAATGAATCCTCGATGCCATCATCTGGTATGACAACCTGAGTTTCAGTTAAACCCAAGTAACGGTTAGGTTGTGATACAATTCTTCCACTGCATCGAGGCATTCTCAACGATTGAGAAGGATGAGACTCACCTAATGTGTTGGTTTCATCAATTCTTGATGAGGGACCAGCTTCATCAGCAACTCATGTTGATTCATCAGTAGCTTCATTTAATACTAATTTGCTACGTTGTTTATGATTTCTCTTGTGGCCTTCTTCCAAGAAAGTGGCATTTGTCGATACAAATACTCTGTTTTCTTGTCGATCGAAGAATAGACCATCGCTCGTTTCTTTAAGGTAACCAAAAAATTGACATAACCTTGAACGAGGTTCCAACTTCTTGGAATTTTTCACTAACACATGTACTGGACAACCCCAAATTCTGAAGTGACTTAAACTAGGTTTGCGTCCTCTCCATAACTCGAAAGGTGTTTCATAAACACTTTTTGAAGGAACGTTGTTCAAGATATGTACTACAGACTCTACTGCATACCCCAAAACGAGCTAGGCAATTGAGCATAACTCATCATGGAATGAACCATGTCTAACAGGGTTCTATTTCTCCTTTCTGATACACCTTTTTGTTGAGGTGTACCAGATGCTGAAAGTTGGAATTGGATTTCATGTTCTATCATATAGTCTTGGAATCTCAAGTCCATGTACTCTCCACCTCAATCAGATCGAAGTATTTTAATCCTTTTACCTAATAGATTTTCAACTTCAGCCTTATACTCCTTGAACTTTTCAAGAGCTTCGGACTTATGTTCCATTAGGTATAAATAACCATACCTTGAATAATCATCTATAAAAGAGATGAAGTATTCAAAACCTCCTTGAGCTTTTACATTCATCGGACCACAGAGGTCTGAATGTACAAGTTCTAGGAGATCTTTGACTCTATAACCTTTTCCAGTAAAAGGTCTTTTAGTCATTTTTCCTTCAAGACAAGATTCATTTAGAAGACGTCATTTTTACAGTCATTTTTCCATCATCTTCTAACTCATTTAGAAGTCCATTCTTTACGAATCTTTTGATTCTATCGAGATTAATGTGATCCAATCTTAAATGCTAAAGATAGGTATTATTGTTTGGAGAAATTCTTTGCCTTTTGTTTTGAGTATTAGCAGTTTTAAACATTTCATGATTTAAAACTGTTTTAGCTTCATTTGGTCTTAATATGAATAAATTGTTTTCTAACTTAGCTGAACAAATATGTACACCATTCTTGAAAATGTTAGCTTCATTAAAGGAAAATGAAATTATGTACATATGATCAATAATACAAGAAATAGATATTAAGTTCATTTTAATCTTAGAAACTATATACAATTTTTCTAAAAACAAGTATCTACTTCTAAAAAACAACTTTGTGTCTCCCACTGCACGAGCTGAAATAACATCTCCCGTTCCAACCTTGAGGGTCATTTCTTCCTCCTCGAGCTGCTGGATGAAACTAGTTTCCTGTAAAGAAGAACAAACATGATTAGTGGTTCCTGAATCTAGTATCCAGACATTTTGGTCATTTTCCACTAAACAAGTTTCTAAAACAACTAAATCATATTTACCTTCCTTTTCCTTCTTCCTCTCAGCAAGGTATTTAGGAGAGTTCCTCTTCCAATGTTCATCTACATTGCAATTGAAGCATTTTTCCTTGGGAGCTACCTTAGCCTTCCCCTTGCCCTTGGCAGCAGTAGAACCTTTCCCCTTTCCCCTTTCCTCCTTTCTTCTTCTGGATTTTCTTGGTTCTAGAAGTTGAAGGTGCAGACTTGGTTCCAAAGGATGAACCCTTCTGAAACCTCTTGGAATGGGCAACATTTGCCTCTCCTTCCTCTTGTCCCTTATTTTTCATAAGAGATTGAAGTGTCTGCAGTTCGTTAAGGAGGAAAGTCAGGTTGTACTCTATCTTGTTCATTACCGCATTACTGCAAAATTAAAGAAAGCTCTTCGGAAGAGATTCCATGATAAAGGACACTTGACTTTGCTCGTCAAAGATCGCCCCGTTTATCTCTGCCACGTTGAACTGGACCATCATGTCGAGTACATGTTCTCAAACAGACTGGTCCTATGTCATATGGACATTGTAAACGTATTTAATGGCCTCATGACGGATTTGAAAGGATGGTTGTCCAAATATTTCCTAAAGGGAATCCATGATCTGACGTGCAGTGACCATGGACTCATGCTTCTTGCTCAGTATGTCAGACATACTAGCAAGAATATAGACGCGGGCCTTCTCATTAGCTTTTGTCCAACGGTCATATGCATCCCTGACAGTCTGAGATGCATTTCGAGCATGGAAAGGAGGACATTCCTCCATCGAAGCGTAGATCATTAACAAGAATCATATTCAAGTTAGATTTTTTACGTCGCATAGTTTTCACCGGTTAACTTTTCATTCTTGAGTAGTTGAATTATAAAGGAAGACATACTGAAAATAATTAACAAACAATTGATCGTATTAGTTATCTTTGTTTTAACTCATTAACACAAAATAATCCAATCAATTCAGCAAAAAACATGCAATCACACAATCCTAATCAAAGAAATGATTTAGTTTTTGCAACAATACTTCAGAAGTTTAGAGCAATAGTCACCGAAGGGTGATCAACTACTCCTCTCCTGAATTGAGACAATCTCAACTAATTACTAATACCAAAATAACTCTTATTTCCTATAGGTCTTAGTTACTGTTGTTTGGTCAATGATTCATTAACAAACTTAATTAATCTCGTAAGTGTGATCCTTCCATTTTCATATTCTAGAGGTACCCTTCAACATGTTACCGTTAGGAAAGACAACTGTTGAAGATTAACCTAAGAAATCCTATCCATTTCTAGAGTTTGTGGTGTTCCAACTTCTATAATTAGGCCCTTCGAAGGGATGGTCGCTCCAGAATGACACATAAGCGGATCATAGAAGTATCATGGTGCAACCTAATGGAGGAGACCGTAGGATACGTTGACACGCGTCCTCCTCCCACTTACTATGAACATTTTTCCTATTCATCTTGCTATTGATCCATACAAACACTTTCCAAAGGGAGGCCACGTCCAGGGCGACACAAAGCCGAGTATGGATCTCACGTGTGAACTCTTAGGGACGTGAGAGTGAAAATTGATATATCCTATATACCATTTTTCTCCAACAAAAATGTTCTCATATTTTAGGATTTGTTGTACTTAGCTAAATTCTGGCTAAATGAATCTAACTAAGTCTATTCCTTTTATAACTCTGATAAAAAAAACTTTATCTAAAGTTTCTAGGTGCATTAAACCATTTAACTTACCTAGTGACTTGTTATGTTAATAGGAATAAGGTTAATTCAACACCGGTTCCGGGTAAGTTCTCAAGTAGGAGGTGTTCCGTAAACGGTCAACTTAAATACCCCCATAACTTCACCAGTGGAGTTCCCTTATAACCTTAAATCCTATTTGTCCTATTTAGTTTCATTGAACTAAAAAAAAAAAAAGATTTAATTCTAATCTAATTAGAATTAATGTGCTTTTAGTTCTATTTAATTTTAAACAATTAAAAAAAGATTACCCGAAGATCCTATGATTGCATGCAACTTTTATTATAGGCTGAAGGTTTCTAATTATCAAATTTTATAACTTTTATAAAATTAATTAATTAGCCATATAATCATGCATACTATAATTTAATTAAAAAATAATCAAATTATAATCAATTAAAAAAATTTGCATGCAAATCATAATATTTAATATAACTCTTATATTAAACTATGGATGTATCATGCTCAATGCATATTGATTTTTATTTTTAAAAAATATAACACTTTATATTGATATATATACATATATATATATATATATATATGAAAACAAACAATCAAGCATATTCATGACATTAATAAAATATAACAAATTATATTTACCTAATTAATGTCATGCATCATACAT
>JBBPDJ010000014.1:3776757-3814297 GCA_037974625.1 Cucumis cinereus
TTCGTCTTTAAAATGGTTTTAATGATTTTTACTTGAGTAGCGACCTTGGGTTAAGGTTAAAATCCGGGGCGTTACACATGTGGTTAAACTAATCAATTAAGTTTATGATTCTCTGGTCACAATTCCTTCTATTCCTTTACCGAAACGTACGTTCAATTTAAGGGTCAAATAGGAGATTGGGCGTTGAGCCTTCACTCACATATTGTTTGAAATTTTTTTTGGCTATGTCTAATACTCCTTCAATTAAACCTGCAAAAAAACAATGAAAAAAATCAACAAAAATCCTCGATAAATGGAGCAAAAAACTTGTTGCGTATACTTCATAATGATGTTTTTATCATTACATACAATGGTGTGGGGCCTTACAATACTTGCTCATATAATTAACAACTAAAATGCTAATCAGGACAACTTTGATATTTTATTAATCTGTTCCTTATCACAACTATAACTCTTATGACCGCTTTCGACATGAGAGTTATGCTCTTCTTTGTGACCACTTATTACCAACTGTTGTCCATGTCTTAGCAATAACATTGGAGTTCTTATATTTTCCAATAAACAAATTCTTTTGAAATGTCAACGCATTGTTGAACAACGAATCATAACTTCACTTTCAATACACAACTGAAACTAATTTACAACAAAATTACATGTCTAAAGTTTAGCTAATGTGGTCACAAAGAAATGTTTCTAAGTAAAAATGGCTCAGACTGTCAATGCATTGCTGCCTCTCAACTTTGGGAGTATGCAGCCAATGTGGTCAGAAAGAAATGTTTCTAAGTAAAAATGACTTAAAGTTGAGTTCCAACATCAACCAAAATTAGTCCAAGCGTTAGCTACCCCTAAGAGATCATTGAAGACTAAGGTCATCGCATATTAACAGGAAAAAACAAAGTCAAAGAAATGATGAAGGCATTTAGCACAGAGAACACTATGTTTAGACCTCAAACAACATGAGGTTGTTTGCAAAATGTTGGTGCGATATAGGTTGTTTGCAAAATTTTTCTAAAGTCAAAGAAAAAAGAAAATGAAAAGTTACAAAAAAGAACAACCCTATTCTTCTTGGTCCACATGATTGTCCTACTAAGGCGGTGGGTTGTCATTGCTAGAAAATCGAAGTGGTTGGCGAAGATGTCGTAGAATATTTGAAGCAGCGACACGTTGAACATAGACATTGTGAATGTAGTTCATCAATGTCTAAAATATGGCGTCCTGTCTCTCCTCATGGTGCGTCATAAAATCTCTTTCTTTATTGACGTATTGCAGGATGTCTTGTTGTTAGCGTTGAAGCTCGATGATTTTCTCACTCTGGTGCAAAACAAGTTCTTAAAGCATTTGCCTTTCTTGTCTGTCAACTTCTTGGTTCTAGACCAATGCATCATATTTGCGCTCCAAGCTCTGTTGCTGGAAAAGCATCGGATCCTGATTTGCAGGGATCATTATAAGATGAATATCGAAATGATCAATGATCTAATTGTTAAGGAAGTCTTCAAACTTATCCATATCTATTTCATAAAATGCAGTGTCTGATCTTGAATTGTTGGGACCAAGAGCCGAGTTGTTTGGATATAGATCCTCTATTGGCTTTCCATCTTCCATGCCTTGGTGGAGTGGGCAATCAACAATGGGATAGTTGAAGCGATTATCTTCTAAGTTGAGGTGAAGGTTATGGATATCATGCGAGGGGTTTTCATTCATGGGATGGGGCATGGAGTCTAGGTGATCTATGCGTTCAAGATCATCAACCCCAATTCGTCCTAAAAAAACTAGATGTGTGGGGCTAGACTTTTCTTTTCTCTGGTTGATGGGGAAGGAAGCGGTGCATTTTCTTCTTTTGGTGGAGGTGGTGGAATCTCATTTTCAGGTGGATTTTGTGAATTGACTAGTGGAAGGTGGGTGATCGAGGGAAAGGTATTATTAGGGGTGTGCAAAAGTTGGCAAAAATCGACGAACCGAATCGAACCAGGACTAATTTTTCTTTAAAAATAAGGCTGGCAGTTTAGAGAATGACAAAACTGAATGGTTTAGTTCGGTCCACGGTTCAAAACCTCAAAAACCCATGCAAAACTGAACCAAACCAGCCTAATACATATATATATTGCTAAATAATATTTCTCATCAATAAACCACAACTAAATAATAATAATATTATTATTATTATTATTATTATTATTTAGTATGACTAAGTGGGAAGTGATAGTATCATGTTTTTTAAAAAAAAAAATTGATATTTTTAAAAGTTGTGACGAGAAAGATAAGAAGGAAAAAGAAATTGATAAAATTTCTTTAATTTTCTTCTTTAATTTCTCCAATTGGATGAAGAAAGCGGTGGATATCATTATAATTAAGTTGTTGCTAGTTAATTGAAGGAGGAGAAGAAAGAAATTGAAGGAAAAAGGAGAAGAAACCTGAGAGGAAGAAAAGAATTTTCTGGGCAAATTTTACATGAACTCAGTGAGAAGAAGAGAGAAATTGAGCTTCAATTCTTGACCAAATTGAGTGAAATTTTTGTCTAAAGTGTTTAGAAAAGAGAGAGAAAGCTAAAGGAAACCTCAATTTGAAACAATTTGGCCGAGAGAAACGTGAAAAATGAAGAATTTGTTGTCGAAGCTGAAAAATTTACAGTTTTGAGCAATTGAAGTCTTTGAAGAAATTGAAGAGGTTAGAGTTGAAATTGGAGCTTCAAAATTGGCGGTATGCTCAATAAGAAGTCACTCTTTGATTACGTAACAATTAATTTGATTAATTTTAGTTGGAAGTGACGAATTTGAAGTCTCAAAATTGTAGAAAAACTCACCTAAAAACAGAGTAACTAAATTTTTAGCTTGAATTCCCGTGGATTGAGAGCAAATTCAATGGTCAAATCTTGAGGTTATGTTTAATTTATGGTTAATTGATTGGTAATAGTTAGATTGTCCAATTTTTGCTAGAAAAAGAAAATTTTATCGTCGAAATTGGCCGAAAATTAGGCAAAATTTGGGGATTTTTCCAAGGTTGAAGATGATACTTTTAAGCTGTCCATCATTAAAGCTTGCTGTCATTGCTTGTCCATCATTGAAACCAAAAGACAGAATGCATATTTACCCTAACCCAATTAGCATATTATTGTTAAATGTCCATTTTACCCTTAATTAAGGAGCAAATTAAGGGGTATTTTGGGAATTTAACCTAAGAACGGGTTTTGTTATCGTCTCGACTTAATCTATCAGCTTTGGATAATTTTCAGAGAATTTGACGATCGGAGAAGTTTATGAACGAAGAATGTTCTATCAAGTTTGTGAGTGACTTGTAATTTTAAAGTATGATTTTAAAGCATGCATGGTTTGAATTTCTTAAAAGTATTCTCAAGTTTACACGTTTTACAAGGTAAACTTCTTAACCAAAATGTATTGAATGTTAACGATCTTTCATGCTAAAATTTGTTATATAAAAGATTTGATGCATGATTTATGATTTTACATATGCTAGTAAGCATGATTTGATGTGTTTAAAGGTCGAAGATTTTTCACGTTTTAAGAGATTTCAGTAAAGTATGATTTTAGCATGCTTTAGTATTTCTAAATGAAATTCCAGTATGATTTGGAGGATCTAAGTTTCATGAGTATTTTTTAATAAATACTTAAGCCAAATGTGTTTAAGAACTATTTAAGCCAAGTGTGCACACTAGAGTATTGCGCTGTTATGAGTGCTGGGTTCGCCCCACCATGGCAAAGACGTTGTGAGTGGTGGCTCCGCTGCAACGTAGATAATGATGTCATGAGTGTTTAGCATGCTCTACTACGATAAAAACGTTGTTTGATGTTGGCCCCACTACAACATAGATTTCGTTGTCGTTAGTGCTGAATTCGTTCCACTACAACAAAGACGTTATAGATGCTGGCCCCATTATAACGTAGTACGTTGCCGTGAGTGTTGAGCTAGCTCCACCACGTCAAAGACGTTGTTGGTACTAATCCCACCACGACGTAGTTATTGCTGTCGTTAGTGTTGAGATGACTCCACTACGACAAAGACGTTGGGAGTGCTGGATTTTCTCCACTACAACGTAGTTAGATGATACACATGGCTTTGTTAAAGTTTCAGCTACAGATTTCTTAGATGAACCCATACTAAACATATTCACCTAAACGCATTAAACTTTAAGGAGATGCTAGAATGAGTGTTTGACTTCAACCGTCTAGCCAAAGACTCACAACAGTTTCATGTTTAGGGTTTAGGGTTTAGCCGTCGACTAGGAATGCAAGCCTAGGTAACCTATTGCTTCCCTTTGGATTATCTCATGATTGAATGTCACGTATCACAAATTAACTTCCTAATCATTCAAATGGCACGATTAATCCATGGGCAACCAACAATACAATCATTTAATTCATAAATATAAAAATCAAATTAGAACCATATCAAGAACACATACATCATTAATGAAATTCTCCCAAAGCTTAAAAGAATTCATCAAAAACCCACTAAACTGAGAAACCCAAACCTTACCTCCTTATGGAAGTGAAGAAGATAAAGTTCGAAACTACTTGATAAGCTATGTGAAAACCCAAGAAGTGAGTGGAAGAGAGAAGAGAGGGGAATGTGGGCTAAAAGATCTAATTTGAGTGATAAAAACCTAAGACACGAAAGACAAATATAAATAGAAATTGGCGAAGCACGGCAGTGCCTCGATAGAGCATCGGGACGCTTGTGACTTTTGTCCAAATATAGCTGATCAAATGGATATCATCGCTATAGATTCGGATTAAATAATAAGTTGAACTATCTATAAGAACTAGTCGTGGTGGTAAGACCTAGTCGAACTAAAGCACATAAGAATTTCTCAAGCAAACTTGTTTCCAATCTGTGGTAACCTTAATGGTTTCAATTACTATGAAATTAAATTGAATAAAAAAAGGTAATTGGAGATGCTAATATATTAAAGAAGGCCTAGTGTGGATTATGTCGATCTCCCCCAGTTCAAAGAATTTTGTCATGGAGTTATCGTAGCTAAATTAAGTTATTGTCAACCCTAACCAGTTTAATTAGAAAAGATAATTGAATTGTTCTAAGCATCTAACTTGTTCAAGTTGATCGATGAAAAGCATTGAAGATTCGATATAGACTAATTGCATTAAGAACGACGCTCATGTTAGGTTGATGGCTTAATTTTCAAGTGCCTAATTAAACAATCATTTTGGTTCAGTTTAGAGTCAATTAGAACAATAATAATTCAAAATTAATTACCAAGCTAACCTAACCCTTTACTTCTCACAATTTGCATACTACCTATGAAAAGGAATTGCACAACAAATAAAAGCTTAAATTATAAAGTCCAAATGTGTTCGGCCAATATATGTAATCATTAAAAATCATAATCAAACCAATAACAACATAAAAATTCAGTTCAAACTCTAAAAAATCTAATGAAATAAAGGGAGATCCCTAGAAACCCAAGCTAGAAAATATTATCTTAGCCCCTAATTCACATGTCGAATGATGAGGGAAGAGTTAGGGGACTAAAAATAAATTAAAGACCTTAGAAAATATAGAGAAAACTATTAGAGAATAGCTGGAATTCAAGTTCGAATGACCTAGGTGGCAGAAACATTATATTGAGAAACGTGATAGCATCAGGATGCTTATGGAAGATGTGTGTGCGTCAAGGTCGGAATGATGCGGTGTTGTGTGTATTTTGTGAACAGTAAGGCTACTTCTTTACATCGCCATAGGGCGTCGTGACGCTTCAAGGTATAGGCTTGAATTGCCTCCTTCCTTTGCTCTTTGCCCCCAACATCAACACTGAATTCATATTTTTTGTGTTTAAGTTACATAATGACATCAACACTGAATCCTTTGCTCTTTGCTTCTGACTTCATATTTTCTCATTTTAGTTACATATGACATCAACACCGAATTCTATCCTCCATTTGCTTGAAACCTATAAAATAGTCAAATAAGACGTATAATCATAGAACGGTCCCGAATTAAGGTTAGATAGCACATTGTTTGTGCTATCAATACCTCTCAACTTAATCCTTGATCGTTCCGAGCAAGGTAGAATAAAGACAGTCACACAAGATAGCTTGCTAATATGCCAAGATGCTTTTCTCATGCCTTAACAGTCAACAAGAACCAAACATATAATCCATAATACAATCTAAAAACAAGCAATCAATTGATGTAGAAATTAGAATTCTTTCCTCGGAGTTGTTCATGCATAAACAAGTCTGTAGCCCTTCTACTTAAGCCTAAAAAAAACCTAGAATAGGCAAACCAACTTCAAGTCCTATTCCCTTTTAGTTTTTTATTTGTTTTGCTTTTTTCTTTCTTTTTTTCTTCTTTTTTCTTTTTATTTCATGTATCGTCCTTGTAATCTTGTCTTCATTTAGATTTGAAGTATAGATATTAGGTAAGACTCGAACCTAATGAATGCTAGGTGATATTTTCTTGGCACTAACATAGAGTTGGTTTATTTTCACTTTTTTTTTTAACGAAAGGTAGAAAATTCGGTTGATTTTATCCTTACACATTCATTACTAAATTGATACCAGGAAGAAATTTTGAGGTGACAACAAATATATAGACTCCATAAAGCTACTCTAAGCATGCAAGACCTAGGATAGTCAAGCTAAAGACTCAAGTATGCATGAGAGATGGAAGAAAAATTTTAAACTTATGCTCAAAATCATATTTATTTTTGTCATATAATGCTTCACATGCAAGACTCTAAGAATATATCATAGGCATGTCATAAAAAAAACACAAGACACCAAAGCAAGCAATCAAAGCACATATAATAATAGCCCGAGCTCAGATGCTCAAGGACTTCAACCAGAACACAAACATACCCCACCCCCAACAAAAATCTAACATTACCCCCAATGTGTTAAATATAAGAAAAACAAGGGGCAAAGAGAAAGGAAAACTGCCACACCCTCTCCCAGACTCCCTACTCCTAGCCTAGGAGACGGCGTGAAGCCAGCGAATCTCGTCCTTACCTTGAGGATCCTCACTGACTATCTTAACTTAACTACAATCTAAACAGTACCAATAACTAAAAAAGTGCGGAAAAACAAACTCAACTTAACACATAACACGAAAACTAACAAATATCT
The DNA here is from genome assembly GCA_037974625.1 of Cucumis cinereus. Taxonomy (NCBI): domain Eukaryota; kingdom Viridiplantae; phylum Streptophyta; class Magnoliopsida; order Cucurbitales; family Cucurbitaceae; genus Cucumis; species Cucumis cinereus. The sequence continues at coordinate 3,783,858 of JBBPDJ010000014.1, forward strand.
TATAAATTGTGCAGCCCATACTATTTTACACAACCCATCTCACTGTACCAAAACTTATTATAACAATAATATGCATGATTTTACCATGATTTACAGATAAGTATCGTGCAAGCACCTTTCTAGTGTTTCCAGTTTAAACTGTTATTTATAGTTTTAGTTATGATTTGATTTGTGAAAAGTTTCTAATGTAACGATTTCTAACTATGCTATATATATGTTCTAAGTATTTTCTATTATGTAAATTCGGTGAAACCTCCTTCATAAGCAACTTTTGATTATTTTGGAATTTAAAGAAGAGAGAAATTGAAGGAAAATGAGAAGAACCCGAGAGTAAAAACATACAACTTTCTGGAAAAATTCAAGTTGAGCACCTTGAGGAGAAATGAGAAATTGAAGTCGATTCACAATCGACTTGGACAAATTTGAGTCTAAAGTGATTACAAGAGAGAGTAGAAGCGGATTGTAGCTTCAATTTGGAGAAATTTAGCCGAAGAGACCACTAATATTGAAGAAAAATGGAGTCGGGCAGCTGTAAAATGCGAAAAACAGACCCGAAACTTTGAAAATTAAATTCTTTGTTTACAGGCCGAGTTAAGATCTAAATTTTGGAGTTAAGCTAGATTATTAGTTCATTTAAAGTTCTGTAAAAGGAATTGAGTTAATTTGGTTTGTGTAGGAAGAAATCGAAGTTTCAATTCTCGGTTTTAAGCTCGTTGGGAAACTGGGTAAAGTGACTTTCAGAGGCGATTTCGAGCTATCCACGAAGAGTTTTAAGCTAAGTTTTTGAGGTAAGCAAATAGACTCATCTAGAAATTGTTTGCCATAGGTTAGAGCCTCTAATTGTTAATAGATTGAGAGAATTGTCTCGCCGAAGTTGGGTCAGTGCAGTGGCCGGAAAAACTTGATTGTAAAAGAAGAAAAATGAAGAAGAAGAAGAAGAAGATTATTATTATTATTATTATTATTATTATTATTATTATTATTATATATGTATGATGTATGTATGTAATTATGTTTATAAATAATATTTAAGGAGAAGAGAATTAATTCAAAAAGGGGATGATAGTTGTAATACCAGACTTTTTATTTAAGTTGTTTGTTGTAAAAGTATTAATAAAATAATCGGAGGTTATTTTAGTAAATTTTTAGAAAAGAAATTTTAGTAATTTTTGATAATGGTAATTAAGTAATTTTGTTTAAGAATTAGTAAAAAAATTAATTTTGTAGTTTTGTTTAAAAATAATATTTTAAGAAAAGAAAAAAAAAAGAAAAAAAAATATTTATTTATTATTAATTTGTATTTATCATGTTTAAAAAAAAGGAAATTGAAAATTATTTTTTATAAAAAAAGTGTGTCTTGAGATAAAGAAGAAAGAAATTGGAATTTGTCTGGGATCAGAGCATGAGTTTAGTACTCTGGGATGTTCAGAAGAGTAAAGAGAGCTTAAGAGTCTAGTAACATGCATGTAGGTAAGAGGCAAGTGTAACATGTCTAATAGATTTACGTGATACAGAAAATTATGCCTCCTCGAAAGGGAAGCAAATAGCGTAGGCAGGTCGTAGAAAGGATGCGAAATCCTACCCAGGCTCAGTTTGAAGAGGAATCTAGTACCCCCAGAGAACAAGCATGGCTAGAGAGTCGTATGTTTTTGCAATTCGCGCATAGATTGACGGAATCACTTGGATCCTTATCCCACACTCCAGAGAGGAGATATAGTATTAAACGACTCAAAGCTTTGGGAGCTAAGGTATTCGAGTGCTCCACTAACCTAACAGATGCAGAAGCTTGGCTGAATCTGTTCGAGAAATGTTTTAGTGGTATGGACTGCCCAGATGAGAGGAAGGTCAGACTGGCAATGTTCATGTTGCAAAAAGAAGCAGAAGGCTGGTGGAGATCAATAGAGTCACGACGAAGGGATACCATTACCATGAGCTGGGAAACCTTCAGAAGGATTTTTGAAGATAAGTACTATCCTAGTATCTACTGTGAAGCCAAGAGGGATGAATTCCTCAGATTAGTACAAGGTGCACTGTCAGTTGTAGAATATGAGAGGAAGTATACCGAGTTGTCACGGTATGCTCATACTATTGTAGCATCAAAGACTGATAGGTGCCGACAATTTGAGAAAGAATTGAGGATGGACATCCGAACATCAGTCATTGCTATAGCCAAGTGGGCAGACTTTTCACAGTTGGTCGAGACAGAGATGCGAGTAGAGCAGAGCCTGAGTGAAGACAGACAAGTCATGGGACCTAGTCGGACTGCTTCTACGACTAGTAGTTTTCGTGGACGAGCCCAGCGGAGATTTACTCTAGGAGTGTCTGGAAGGAGAGATTTTAAATCTCGCTCTCCTAGTCAGTCTTTCAGGGGAGATGGCTCAAGGAGTGCTTCTCAGAGGACCTCTAGTCGATCATCAGGATCATCATCAGGACAGAGGTCAGAACAGGGATCTGTTAGTAGCCCTGTTGACAGAAGTCAATAAAGCAGTTGTGGTAGAACGCACAAGGGACCGTGTATAGCAGGAGAAGGTACCTGTTTCTACTTCAAGCAACCCGGTCATTTCAAGAGAGAATGTCAACAGCTGGAGGCAGGAACTCAGGGAGGGCATCAGGCCCCAGCACAACAATTCAGTCAGCAGAAGATTTCAGGGGCTGGTGGCGGTAGTTCTAGTGGTGCTAAGCAGAAATAGGTTGCAGGACGATCTTGACAGCAGGAAAAGATATTTACGATGACTCAACAGGAAGCGGACAATGCGCCAGATGTCATTACTGGTACGTTACTTGTCTGCAATTTACCTGCATATGTATTACTTGATCCTGGAGCTACACATTCTTTTGTATCTAGATTGTTTTTAAGTAAATTGAATAAGATGATAGAGTCACTGACAGATAACCTAGTTATTTATATACCTGTTGGTGTTGGAGTGTTGGTCAGTGACGTGATTAGAGAGTGTGAGATCATAGTAGAAGGTGTCAGCCTATCTGCAAATCTGATACCTCTTGATTTGCAAGGGCTAGATGTAATTTTGGGCATGGATTTTCTGTATTCACATCATGCTACCATGAATTTCCATACAAAGGAAGTGACTTTTCAAAGACCAGGAACAGTGGAGGTAAATTTTAGAGGGGAACGGAAAGTTATTCCTACATGTCTAATTTCAGTGTTGAAAGCTACGAAGATGATGAGGAAAGGTTGTGTGCATATCTAGCACACGTAGTTGAGTTAAAGAAAGAGGAGCTGAAACCTACGGACGTCCCAGTAGAAAGAGAGTTTGTAGATGTGTTTTTCGATGATCTATCAGGACTACCACTGATAGGGAGATTGAGTTCAGTATTGATTTGTTACATGGGACAGCGTCGATTTCACAGACACCGTATAGAATGGCACCAAGTGTAGTAAAAGAGTTAAAGACTCAGCTACAAGAGTTGGTGGTCAAGGGATACATTAGACCTAGTGTATCACCTTGGAGAGCTCCAGTATTGTTTGTAAAGAAAAAAGATGGAACACTGCGATTATGCATATATTATAGACAGCTGAACAAGGTTACGATACGTAACAAGTATCCTTTACCATGTATCGATGATCGGTTTGATCAGTTAAGAGATGCGTTAGTGTTCTCCAAGATTGATTTGAGATCAGTTGAAGGTAAAAGAGTCTGATATTCCCAAGATAACATTCAGGACCAGGTATGGGCATTATGAGTTTAGAGTAACACCGTTTGGTTTGACGAATGCTCCAGCAGTATTTATGGATTTGATGAACAGGATATTCCACGAATATCTAGACTATTTTGTTATAGTGTTCATCGATGATATTCTAATATATTCGAAAGACAGAGGTGCACATGTGTACCATCTGAGAACAATATTGCAAAAGTTGCGAGATAAGCAGTTGTATGCCAAGTTCAGTAAATGCGAGTTCTGGCTTGACCGCGCAATGTTTCTTAGACATGTTGTGTCAGCAGATAGTATTAGTGTTGACCCTCAGAAAATGGAAGCTATTGTTAAGTGGGAGAGACCGACCAATGCTATAGAGGTACGTAGTTTCCTTGGTTTAACAGGATACTACAGAAGGTTCGTGGAAGATTTCTCCTGGATAGCGTTACCTTTTGACTTCTTTGACCAAGAAGAATGCAAAATTTGAGTGGTCAGAGAAATGTGATCAGAGTTTTCAGGAATTAAAAATGAGATTGATAACGACACCAGTATTGATTCTTTCATTGTCAGGTAAAGATTTTGATATTTATTGTGATGCATCCAGACAAGGACTAGACTGTGTGTTGATGCAAGAAAGAAAGGTGATTGCATATGCTTCTAGACAGTTGAAGAAGCATGAAGCAATTACCCTACTCATGACTTAGAGCTAGCAGCAGTAGTCCTAGCGTCGAAAATCTGGAGACATTATTTATTTGGTGAGAGGTGCCACATATTTACGGATCACAAGAGTTTGAAATATACTTTGATCAGAAATAGTTGAATATGAGGCAGAGAAAATGGCTTGAGTTGATCAAAGATTATGACTGTTCAATTGAGTATCACCCAGGCAAAGCGAATGTTGTTGCAGATGCGCTAAGTAGGAAGTTCAGACTTCCTAAGGATGTTCTATGTGGTATTCGAGTGAAACTACTAAATGAGTTGAGGAATTCTAGAGCAGCAGTAGCAGTGGAGAGATAAGGAGTTTGTTTGCTCAATTTCAGGTTCGATCTTTATTGACAGATGAGATTGTGAAAAGACAGGCTGAGGATAACGTATTGCAGAAACTGTTTTAGAAATCTCAGCAGAATAGCAGAGCAGAGTTTGAGCAAAGAGCCGATGGCATGATCATGAAACAGGGAAGGTTATGTGTTCCTAACTTGAAAGAACTCAAAGATAATATTTTAGAAGAAGCTCACAGCTCAGCTTATGCTATGCATCCAGGTAGCACCAAGATGTACAGAACTTTGAAGAAGACTTATTGGTGGCCTGGTATGAAGAGAGAAGTAGCAGAATATGTTGATAGATGTCTGATCTGTCAACAAGTTAAACCAGTGAGACAGAGGCCAGGAGGACTTTTGCAACCAATTCCGATACCTGAATGGAAATGTGAGGATATTACGATGAATTTCTTGTTTGGATTACCACGTACTTCCAGTGGATACGATGGTATTTGGGTTACTGTTGATAGACTCACGAAGACAACACGGTTTATTCAGATGAGAGCTACATTTACGCTAGATCAGCTAGCTAAGCTATACGTGGACAAGATCGTGAGTCAGTATGGAGTGTCAGTGTCCATTGTGTCAGATAGAGATCCGAGGTTTACATCTAAGTTCTGGCCTAGTTTGCAGAAGGCTATGGGTACGAAGCTAAGGTTTGGTACAGCTTTTCATTCGCTGATGGATGGGCAGTCAGAGAGGACTATACAGACGCTCGAGGATATGTTGAGAGCGTGTGTCCTACAGTTTAGCGATAATTGGGACATTCACCTATCATTGATGGAGCTTGCATATAATAACAGTTATCATTCTAGTATTGGGATGGCACCATACGAGGCACTATATGGTAAACCTTGCAGAACTCCAGTATGTTGGAATGAAGTAGGTGAACGGAAATTAGTTGACCTTGAGTTAGTTCAGATCACGACGGATACAGTGAAATTGATCAGGAAGAATCTAAAGACTGCCAAGGACAAACAGAAAAGCTACGCTGATGTTAGGCGGAAGGATCTAGAGTTTGAAGTCGATGACAGGGGATTTCTGAAACTATCTCCATGGAAAGGTGTTATTCGTTTTGGACGAAAAGGTAAATTAAGTCCTAGGTATATTGGACCCTACCAGATTACAGGAAGAGTAGGACCAGTAGCCTATCGACTTGAGTTGCCTAGAGAACTTGCAAGGATTCATGATGTTTTTCATGTGTCAATGCTGAGGAAATATGTACATGATTCATCACATGTGTTGCCAGAGCAACCAGTGGAATTACAGGAGAACTTATCATATGAGAAAATGTCAGTCAGGATTCTGGTAGGAAAGAGCAAGTATTGAGAAATAAGACAATTCCGCTCGTGAAAGTTCTTTGGAGGAATCACGAAGTGGAAGAGGCGACATGCGAAACAGAAGAACAGATCAGGAGAAAATATTCGTCTTTACTTGAGTAGCTATTTTCTTAATTTCGAGGACGAAATTCTCAAAAAGGTGTGACAGAAACATAAAACGTCCCTAGAATTTTGGCACAATGGATGCATAGGTGTCTAGCTCCAGAATAATGTGTTTCTCTCCTACTCCTAAAATCAGGAATAATAGGAAGAATTAGATTAATAAAAATAGAAATAACAGAAAAGGAACCTACACTAAGAAAGCAATAAAAATTCAAGCTGCCTCCAGGTGGCGCAAAATTTTAAGGTCGTTATGCTTAACCGTACTCAGCGTCATCAACCATAACCATCATAAAGGTTGGAGCCGACAAATGCTACCCCCAACTTATGAGGTGGCTATCGTCCTAAAAAATAGAAGAATCGAAACATATAGGATCAATAGAAGAATCATCACAAGTCATAAAAAATATTTGAAATTTTCTTTCTTGTTCAATCTTTAGAGACCATTTATCCACATTAATTACAACGTTCGTTTTCTTTAAGAAGGGTCTCCCTAGCAAAATAGATAAATAAATCAGAGGGAAAGGAATAAGCATTCACATCAAGTACATAGAAATCAGCAGGAAACATAAGATTATTCACTCTCACCAAGACATCCCTAACCAAACCAAAAAGCCTAACTAAGGAGAGATCAACTAACTACACTAAGATATTAGAAGGGTGTAGGATATGAGACTGAAACTCATAATAAATAGGGACAAGCATGATATTAATATAGGATCCTAAATCTAGCATGACATGCTCAAATTTTCTAGAACTTATAAAACAAGGAATAGAAAACATACCTAGATCATCATGCTCCACATGAAGATTACCGGGAACAGTGGCCTTTTGTTTGATCTCATCCTTTCACTCCACCTCTTTAGAAGGTACCTCAATCCATACTTTCTTATCCTTTGTAGAAGGGCTCTTCTCTCCTAAGAACAAAGGCAGATTTCACCACCTCCTTCCTTGCACCCTCTTTAGCAATAGCGAGCCTGCTAGGGAAAGTAGCAACAGGAACATAAGAATCTAAAATCAAGGGAGAAAAAAACTTACCCCACGCCTCATGGACAAGTTGAAAATGGTCTCCAGATCATCGAACTCCTCAAAAGGCTAAAAGATGGGTGAAGAAGAACATTCAACATTGTAGACGATGGAGATGGCGCTAACATTCTCACATCGAACACCAACTGGAAAGGAAGCTTCCCATATTGGGTGTCAAGTCTACGAACAATATTGGCCAATGGAGACACCTAAGTCGCCAAAGTCTCAATATGAGAGATTGTGGTCTGCTGATTCTACTTCAACAACAGCGTAGTGTCAACTGGGCTCTTCACTATGTCCGTAAAGGTAGGCTAGAGCTGCCATGCCTTTGTCCACCTTGACTTTTCCCTATCCAATGATTGTAACTTTAGGATCTACCACCTAGTTGATTTCAAGTGTAGTTCACCTCAGCTACAGCGTCTTGAGGTTGTTGTGCACGTGCAAGAAATACCTATTTCACAAAAGTTGTCAATTTAGCAAGTTCATATCTAAACTCACTTACCTCAGACCTCTGGTCCGGAACTGCTAGTCATTAGCAGCCATGTTGGAGATCAACTCTCTAGCCTCTATGGGGGTCTATTCATGAAGGCTCCTCCTACAACGCATCAGTTGTACTTGTATAATTAGAGACAAATCCATCATAGAAGTATTGAATTAGAAGCGTATTTGATATTTCATGGTGCAAAAAACTACCACAGAGGCGTTTAAACCACTTCTAATTCCCATGCAACGTCTCACTATTCACCTGCTTAATACCACAGATCTCATTTTTGATCATGGCAGTTTGTGAGGTAGAGAAAAACTTTTTCAGGAAAAGATTTTTCATCTGAGCCCAAGTGGTTACGGATCCTACAAGGATAATGTACAGCCAGTCCTTGGTATCGTTCTTCAAGGAGAAGGGATAAACTCTGAGGTTTAGTTGCTCCTCAATCACTCCATGTGGCCTCATACCATAACACATAACATGGAATTTCTTGATGTGTTTATGTGGGTCTTCACCTACAAGGCCATGAAAGATAGTAAGTAAATGAATAAACCCCTCTTTTAGCTCAAAATTACCCGTCGTTTCAGGATAGGTAATGCTAAGGGGTAGTTAGGTCAGGTTAGGAGCAACAAGGTTCTTCAAGGTATGCTCTGGCACAGGCTCCACCATGTTCTTAACTTCCTACTCTAGTTGCTTTTCCTCAAACATGCCTTCTGCATAAATTTCTTATTGTGAAGCTCTTCCCTCTCTAGCTTGTCTCCAAGCTCTGCAAAATGCAACAACGAGTTTTGATCCTGACAGGATCAGGTCATACGAAGAAGAAAAATTAAAGAACAACAAAAAAGGCAAAGAACTCTATGACAAGAGAAATTAAGGTGCAGCCCCACAATGACGCCAATTTGATCAAACAAATTTTTGTTGCCCGAAACAATTATACTACTACTATTATGGCCTTTATAGTAACGTAGACAATATCATACTCTGATAACAACACTTGCAATTTGGCTATCCTCTCAGATAAGGATGACTTTTGAAAAATGTATTTTATAGGATCCCTTTTTTAAATAAGCCATGTAGTACAGTACAACATATATAGTCTTAACCTCTAAGCTATCCATGACAGGGCACAACATGTTTTTTCCAACAATGAGTACTTTGACTCGTAGTTTGTGAACTTCTTACTAAATAAATAAACAGCTTGCTCCTTCTTTCCTGTAGAGCCATACTTGCTCCAGCACACATACCATTGACCTGTCTTTGACTGTCAAATTTAAAATTAATGGTTGTCCTAGAGTCGGTGGGACATGAATAAGAGGGCTTTGCAAATATTTTTTTTTTTATTTTATCAAATGCTCTTTGGCAATCCTCATTCCAGAGACAAATCTCGATTTCGCAATGAAGTTTTAATATCGGTTTGCAAGTTTGAGTGAGGTGTGAAATAAACCATTAATTCAACCCTCCCAAAAAACTTCTAACCTCCTTTTGTGTTTTTTGTGGCTTTTAATCCACTATAGTTTTGATTGTATGGGTCACCTTGATGATTTCCCGACTGACATGAAGCCCAATAGTTTCTAGAAGAAACTCCAAATATGCACTTGTTGGATTCAATTTTAACCGGAACTTCCGCAATCGGTCGAAAAGCTTACGAAGGATAACCATATGCCTCTCTTCGAGTTTGGACTTGGTGATCATATCATCAACATAAACATCAATTGCTTATGCATCAAGTCATGGAATAATGTAACTATTGCTCTCTGGTTAGTTACTCCTGCATTTTTCAAAGTTATCAATGTCGTTTTTTCTCGGTCTAGGAGCCATTTTGATTTGGTTGTATCTTGAAAATCCATCCATAAACAAAAACGTAAAAAATCAGCAAGATTATCTATTAACATGTTGATGTGAGGGAGAAGGAAATTGTCTTTAGAACTACTAACATGCACGATTAAGATCTCTGTAGTCTACTCACATTCTAACTTTTCTGTCTTTCTTTGGAACAGAGACGATGTTTGCAACCCCATCTGGGTATTTTACCACTACTATGAATCCAAAATCAAAGTGCTTTTTAACTTTCTCATTGATCTTCATTAACCTTTAAGGCTTCATTTTTTGGAGTTTCTGACGTATGGGCTTACACTCTGGCTTGGGTGGTAATCAATGTGTCATTGTCTTCATACTGAAACTAGACATATCCTGGTAAGACCATGCAAATATGTCTTTGCACTCGTGAAGTAAAGCCATCAGATCTAAACGATCCTGCTCCGAAGCCAAAGTGCCAATTCCCACTTCTTTCACCCCTTCCGGTGTTCCCAAATTGATAACTTTCAAAGGCTCTTGCTCTAGCATAGTCTTTTTTTCCTCTTACCCTTAGTAATTCTATAGATATATCGTATTCATCTTCTTCAATATTTTGCTCGAGATTACAAATTAAAGCTTGAAATGAACAATGAAATGGATGTTACCTTCAACTCTAGTGTCCCTGTTATTGACCCCAAATTGTATTGGTAAAAAGGGCATAAGAGGTGAAAAGAAAAAAAAAATTTGAAGCAAGGGGAATTGACACAATGATTGGGATAGAATCAACATTCTTCATTTCTTAAGAAAAAATTGAAAGTACACAGTGACTAGAATATTAAAAATGCAACTTCTTAAAAATAAAAAGGTGCCCTTATTACAAAAAAAAAAAAAAAAAATATCATTGTTACCTTAGGCATAGTCAGAAGGTGTATAAAAACATCATTAGTTTTGTGATCCCTTAGTGAATTTCAACGTCTTCTTAACCTCCCAATTGTTCAAATCAAACTCTGGTGGACAGGGGTAAACCAATGAATAAGGTGAAATAGTATTTTTAGAGATAACAGTGACTGAGGTCTCAGAATCTTCGTTGCGTCCCTTTCCTTGGTTGGTATTAAACAATACTTCACCAGATTTAAATGTTTTGAATGGATGAGGTATATGCATTCTTCATTGCTCCACTGCACGTCCCTCAAGACCCGTGCTTCTTTTTTCTTTCTTCTGTGCTCGAACCCTCTCCCATTTAGTCATCGATTTATAGCCCAATCCAAACTTTTCCTTGGGTTTAGGAAAAGAAATAAATTTTGGATCTCCTTGAATATCATTTCCCCCTTTGTGCATTTGGAAACCAATTTTTATCATTGTCTTCGCAACCATTAAAGATGTTTTCGACATATAACGATCTACATCCAAATCTTCAGTTGGAAAGATAGTAGCATTAGCAACTACAAACAATATGTAAGAGCAATCTAAGGCTTCTTCTGCTGCTTCAACATAAGGAAGTTGATAGCTCCGTAAATGAGCTAAGTTTTCTATGTCAAGGCTCCCAGGATAGCAACACTTATTCATTAATTCACCTTTTTTATAGAAATAATAATCCAGAGGAGCCAAGGAGTTTAATTCTTGTTTGATTGGTTTGATCATCCATGATTGCATGAATTTCCTTTAATCTTTAATGGCGCTAAACATGATTTTTTAAGTAAGATTGATTGAAAGTTGTTGATTTAATCTCAAGCATGTCTCCCTTTTGATCTTTTCTTTAATTTTCAATTAGAATTTCAACTAATTAATCATTCTTGAGATAGAGGTTTTCCTTGCTCTTGAATGCCACAACATTGAAACCTAGAAGCTTAATGCAAACTCTAAAGAATTCATGGAAACCGTTAAGATGAAAATGTCTTCTTTGAGTTTAGTATGAATTTAGATATGATTCTTGTTCATTAATCAATGTAATTAGTTTTCTTGAACTCATTAGTTGTGGATTAAAATTGATTGCAATGAATTTATTTGTTCATTGATAGAAAGAATGCTAGAAACTTCATTCCTACTTTAAATTGAATGAGAGAACTCTTTTACATTTTATGCCCTAATATCTCCTTTAATTTCATACAACCATTTACTTGCTTTCCTTTTAATTTTTTGCATTGTCAACAAACCCCTCCATCATAATTTATAATTTTTGTATTTTTTATTTAATATTTGTGTTCCTTAACATATATTCTCTTGGGTTCGACCCCGAACTTTTTCTTTGCTACGTTTTTACTAGTTTTTTTTATATAAAGTTTAGGTCATAAATAACATTTTTGGTTGACTCGAACTTTATCCACATTTATGTCTCTACATAAAGTTCAAGTACCGATACTATAGTAAAGAAACCTTGTTTATTGGATTCTGAGTTCTATCATAAACAAACCTCTTATTCAATAACAACTTTATTGAATAGTAAAATATTTTAACATTCATAAATCCTAACATTATGAATATTTTGTTTTACATTTTTTATTACATCGTGCCCCTAAACAAAATTCTTGCTCTGCCATTGGTGATTGGGTGGTGATTCTTGGGACACTATGGATGCGGTCTACTTTGTATATAATGCAAACAATGTGATCCTAAATTGTTCATGCGGAGACATGCGAGTGTTGGCATCCTATGCAATGAGTTTGCATAAGACCAGACCATGAAATAGTCTCTTTTACTTTAAACTCTTAAAAATTGACTATTTCAAAATTGATGACCTACGTAACTTAATATTAATCCTGAGCTAACTATGAACTTCTGTTTATTCAGGATTATCCTTAGATCTGCATGGATGAGAGAAGCTCAATAGTGTTGGCTTAATAGGCCTCCCATTTTAAGGATAAATTTGGGTAGATAGCTAAGGACATAGGGTGCAAACGAAATTTATTCATACCGATTCTAGGATTAGGAGAGAGGTTGTTCCCTTAGGTGTTAACTTTGAATCGTGAATAAGAGGCCCCACTCTCTCATTGGCTCCAGAGGGACTCGATTTAGTGGTTGGAGTATAAATCAATTGTTTATTAGAGGATCAGGGGGACTTAAGGAAACAATAAATAATTTTGACAGTAGAACGATAATTTTGACCTGGTCGTAGTTAAGAACAACCTATGAAGGATCAACCACTTATATATGGTTATATCAAGTGGACATAAATATATCTATAGTGAGGTGAGTGCATCTATGAGTTTTAGTGAGAATCTCGGTAGTTAACAAATGTTGATTAACGAGGTTAAAAAGTTTAGCCAGTTAATCTCGAACCGTTGGACCTCATGATCTATAGGTCCATTAGGTCCTTTGACTAGCTCATATTATAATTAACCTTAGAACAGTTTGATGAACTAATTCAAAATGAACTAATTGTTTTAGCTCATTTCATATTTTTGTTTGGCCTTATTTAAAATTAATTCGATTGTGAGATTAATTTTTGCCTTAATTTGGCTAATTTTTAATTTTGTGATTAACTAGCGTTTTTTTTTTAAAAAAAAATTGTTATTTCACTACTTTTAAAGTTTCGTGGGTAGTTTGGTTAAAGCAACTAAATCAATTAGTTAAACTAACTAAGGTAGGTGGAGAAATACTAAAAGTGATAACTTTTTAAAATTGGTTTTGGTTGTCAAAGGCTTCATGCCCTTTCGAGGTATAGGCTAAAGTTGGTATTATTTCAAATAAAAAAAAAAACTAAAATTTGAATTGTTAGTCATTTGAATAAACTTTTTTTGCTATAAATATTCATCTTCTAATTCCTAGGATTCCCACGAGAAAAAACCACACAAAAAAAAAAAAAAAAAAAAAAAAAACTAGGGATTTTTTACAGAATCTTCGTACCCCCTATTCTTCATCCAAAACTCTAGCCTCCATAGCCAACACTTCTCTTTAACTTTCATCTTCTTAGCAAAAACCTAGAGATCTACAACATCCATTTTCTTTTCTCTTCTAGCAACCCTCTAAATCTCCTTCTATCTCACAAAAACTCTCGACAGTGTCAAGAATCCAACACACAAGAGAAACTTGAACTTAGTTGGAGGTGTATTGATAGGGCCTTTGGACCCAATGATCCACACTTCAAACAACAACTGAGTTTAGTGTGTTGGGATTTCAACCTTTCTTTATTTATTTTTTCTTCTTATTATTATTATTTAATATTCAAGCTTCCATGAAAAAAACAAAAAACAAAAAAGACTAAATTATTAAATAGTTGGTTATTGTTCTTGTTCTTATTTCTCTATTTTCTTTCTCTTATAATTATTTCTTTATTATCTTGTGAGCTTCTTTTTTATATATTTTTTATTTATACATATTGTCTCACAACTTGTTGCTTATCTTTTTTCTTTTTTTTTTGTCATTATTATATCTTTCCTTCGTTACTTTATTCTTAAACTTTATTCTTTATATATTTATCTTTTTTTTTTTTTTTATATTTGCATTTTGATTTTTATTTCATTCTCTTCATAGCATTGAGTATTGTTCTTTCGACATTCTCTCGTTTTTATATACTATTTAATATTTTATTTTTTCTTCATTCTTTTTGTGATCAATTTAATATATTATTGCTGATAGATGTTTAAATTTGTTAATTTTAATAATTTTCTTTTAAAAAGAATATTTGATGATGGACTCTATAAAATTGGGAATCTGATTTTCTAGAATTCTTAAGGCGAGAAGTCGATTCTTTAGGAGTCCAAGATCTTCAATAATTTTTTTCTAAAATATTAATGTGTCCCTTTTATGTTAATAAATCTATAACCATGCTTCTTGAAATGATATTGGTTGTTTATATAAAATTTGCATTAATTGCTACATTGATGTTCAATTTAATTTTTATTTACTTGTTAATTTCTTTTACGACAGATGAAGTTCTTTAAGTTCTATCTTTTTTAACTATTCACTACAAAAAAAGAAAAAAAAATTATTTCTTGACGATTTTAAAACCGTCGAAAAAGTCATCGTTAAGAATGTTGAAGTTTACGACAGTTTAAAATCGTCAAGAAAAAATGATTCTTGACAATTAAAAACTGTCAAGAATGTCAATATTTACGATAGTTGAAAACCGTCAAGAATGTGATGTAAAAACCGTCAAGAATGATACATAAAAACCGTCAAGAAAAGTGATACTTGACAGTAAAAAAAGTCAAGAAAGTTGATATTCTTGACAGTTAAAAACTGTTATGTTAGTTCATATTGACAATAGGTAAAAACAGTAAAAATGTAATGTTTCAATTTTTCTTGACATTTTAAAATGGTCAAGAATTCTGACATTTTTCACATTTAACAAGCGTGAAGAATGCACTTATTAATGACACTTTAAAACCATCAAGAATATTGACATTTTTTTAAAATTTAAATTTGTATATCTTCCTACAATTTGATTATAATTTTGTTCCCTGTAGTACGTGTGTTGTGGTCCAACAATCACATAAATATGCAATATAATACAAATTCCAAAACTTTGAACTATTGCTTACAACCCAAACTTTAAGATTTACAAAATGAATAAATAAGTCAACCACAATGTGGAAGTCAACAAATACATAGCTGTAGCCAAAATAATCATAAATCTAATCTCCCTACCCAACCATAAGTCTAAACTTTCCACTATACACAAAAACAAACAAAATGAACAAAACTTACTGACAAAAATGTGTAATGAAAGAAACATATAAAAGATCGTCCACATGTACGAACCCAAAAAAATCAGCAATAATACTCCACCCTTGTATTTCAAGTTGTTTGATATTAATAAAATAATAGAAGGTTATTTTAGTAATTTTTGAAAATGCATTTTAGTAATTTTGTTAAAAAAATGACAAAAAGGCTAAATTGATAATTTTGCAAAATAAAAAGAAAATAAATAAATAAATAAATTAGAATTTATTTATTACTATTTATTAAAAATGGGAATTGTGATAGTTATCAATTATTTAAAAAATAATAATTTTGAAAATAATAATTTTTTTATTATTATTAGTAATAACCGTTAGTAGGTTGTATTTATCATTTTTATAAAATAAAAAAAAAAGAAATTTTGCATTTTGGAAAGGGATGCCCGAGAGGATAAGAATGAAAGAGAAAAAGGGAAAATTAATTTTTTTCTTCTCCAATTTTTCCAATTGGATGCAAATTCGGTGGAAATTTCTTTAAACCAAGATGCTGTCGGTCAATTGAAGGAATAGAAAAAGAGAATTGAGAAGAAGAAGAAGAAGAACTGAATAAAAAGGTCGAGATAGAGAAAAAAAAATGGGCAAAATTGAAGTTGAGTACAGTGAGAAGAAGGGTGAAATTGAGCTCAAATCTTGATCAATTTGAGTGAAATTTGTGTCAAATTTGTGTAAAAAAGAGAGAGAAAGCTAAAGGGAAGCTCAATTTAAAGAAATTTGGCCGAGAGAACTAAGAAAAATTAAGAAGTTCATCGTTGGTGCTCGAAATTTGTAGTTTTGACCAAATAAAGTTTTGAAGAAATTGAAGAGGTTAGAGTTGAAATTGGAACTTCAAATTCGGTGGTAAGCTCAATAAGAAGTCCCTCTTTGATTTAGTAATAATTAATTTGATTAATTTCAGCTCGAAGTGACAAATTTTTTAAGTTTGAAATTTGAAGAAATTCTCACCGGAAAACGGAGCCACGAAATTTTGAGCTTAAATTCTTCTTGACTGAGAGCAAATTAGACGGCCAAAACTTGAGGTAATGTAGTTTAAGTTATGGGTAGTTGATTGGTAATAGTAAGAAAGTCCAATTTTGGTTCGAAAAAGAGAATTTTATCATTGCAGTGTCGTCGAAGTTGTGCTCGAAAAATTGGGTAAAAATTGGGGATTTTTCCAAGGTTGAAGATGATACTTTAGGTTTTCCGTCATTAAAAGTGTGTCATTGAAGCCTACTGCTAGGGGTGTGTAAAAACCGATAAACCGAACCGAACCAAACCAAATCAATTGGTTCCGTTTGGTTTTATTAAAAAATATGAAACCATCGGTTCTCTAAGGAATAGAACCGAGGGGATCGGTTCGGTCTTCGGTTCACCACCTTAAAAATCGTGAAAAACCGAACCGAACAGTAACCTATTATATTAATTATGTAAATATTTATATTAATAAAAATATATATACTAATTCACAAAAAGCTCGGCACAAAACCTTTTGTTATTACTTTTTTCTTTAGGCTCGGGCAGGCTCGGGCCCAACTTAAGAATGATTTGATGTTTTTTTTTCTTTTCTCTAAACAGTTTGAACCGAACCAAACAAATCTAAACTGAAGAAAATTGGTTCGATTCAACAACCAAAACCGATGAAACTCAGTTTTCAATGATTCAATGTGTAGGAAAACCGAGAGGTTCGGTTTGGTCCTTGGTTCGGTCCAAAATCGGACCAAACCGAACCGTGCACACCCCTACCTACTGCCATTGCTTGTCCGTCATTGAAACCAAAAGACAGATTACTTAATTACCTTAGCCCGATTAATATGTAATTTGTTAAATGTCTATTTTACCCTTGAATAAAAAGCCAATTAGAGAAAAAAATTAGGAAAATTAAGGAAACTTTGATATGTTAAGAAAAATTTAGGGAATTTAACATAAGAACGGGTTTTAATTATCTGCTCGGTTTAATCTGTCGATTTTGAACGATTTAAAGAAAATTTAACGATCGAGAAATTTATGAATCGAGAACGTTGCGTCAAGCTTGTGAGTGACTTATAATTTGATAGTATTATTTTTAAAGTATTAATATTATTAAAATATTCTAATTATTATAGCTAATTTATGGATATTTTGAGATTCTTTATAATATAAGCATCTATTATTATAATTATATAGCTAGTTTATGATTTTTAGGCATGAATTGTTATTTCTGGATATTAGAATATTAAATTATTATTTTTACACGTTTTACAAGATAAGTTCCTAAAGCTAAAAATATTGAATGTTTATGATTTCTTTGTGCCAAAATGTGTTATATAACAATTAGATACATGATTTATGATTTTATAGATATGCTAGTAAGCATGATTTGAGATATTAAAGGTCGAAGATATTTTCACGTTTTACGAGATTTTAATAAAATATGAATTAAGCATGTTTTAGTATTTCTAATTGAAATTTCATCATGATTTGAATGATTCAAGTTCTATGAGCATTTCATGTAAATTCTTGAAAATATTTATACGTTATTTACACGTTTTACGAAAATTTTAGTAAAAGCATGTGTATTCGTGATTGAGCTTGAGGGTAGTATACTAAGTGTGGAAACTAGAGTATCTTGCTTTCATGTGTGCTGGGTTCGCCCCACCATGGCAAAGACATTGTAAGCGGTGGCTCCACTACGACGTAGATTCCACTGTCGTTAGTGCTAGATTTACCTCACTACGACAAAGACGTTATAGATGTTAGCCTCACTATAACGTAGTATTGCTATCGTAGGTGTTGAACTAGCTCCACCACGATATAGATGTTGTTGGTACTGATCCCACCACGACGTAGTTATTACTGTCGTTAGTGTGGAGATGACTCCACTACGGCAAAGACGTTGGAAATGCTGGATTTTCTTCACTACAACGTAGTTAAATGATTACACATGGCTTGCAGATAATTTTCAGTTACAGTTTCTAGCGACAGTTTTTCAGTTATGATATGTTTTTACAGCATGATGTTTACCTACATATCGTATATATACGTATATATACGTATATATATATATATATATATACATATATATATATATATATATGTATATATACGTATTTCCTAAGTATGAGATTTCTAATTTATGTTTTCGAAATACGTTGTTTTTAAACTGTCACTCACTGGGCGTTAGCTCACTCTTTCAAATGCTTTCTCACTTTACAGGTAGAGATCGAGATTCTCGAGCCTGACCTACCGCTGCTTGTCTTCTATTAGAGTTTCAATTTTCTTAGGGTATAATCATAACTCTACATATGCATGTTCTGGTCTGTATTTTTAATAATCAGTGAGTTGGGCGGTGTATAGTGTATATTTAAAACCTCTAATACAAGAAAAATTTTATTAACATGTTTTCCAATTATTTCTGCTGCATCTTATTTGAGTAAGTTAAGTAAGTCGTCAATGAGTGTCATTAAGTTAGAAAGTTACTTACTGGCTTCACGCCATCTCTTAGGCTAAGAGTAGAGAGTCTGGGAGAGAGTGTGACATCAGCTAACTCAACTCACACCTCGTCCAACTCCATCTATGAGTATGATCTTCTTGTGTCAATCTATATACCAATGAAACATAATATTAAAATGAAAGCTAACTTCTACTACAGTTCCAACATTTTCGAAATATTTTGATAACTTACCGAGTCCGAGATGACAATGCTTTCTCTAGTCACAATTTCTCTCATAAACCTCATGACATAGTATCAACACTCGGTGCTCCCTACTTGTAGAAACTAAAAAACAAAATGAAAGAATAACTAAGTAATCCTAATTGGTATACATCTACAAAATACAAGGAATATGAAGTAAATTTGATACTAGCCTTTACTGTGCACCCTAAAGTTTGTTTTCGACTTTTCTGAATGTTCTTTTGTAACTGAAAGATTACAATTGCTTTGTTTTGACAATAAATAAGAAAAACTTTAAAATATATTCAAAGCAACTTAAAAAAAAAAAACAGACTTACCAAGCATTGAACGGAGCAATAACTATTTGATTTGCTTCAGAGACCATTAATATGCTTCACGGGTTCCAAATTCGAGATTCTTGCGAGTTATGTCCTCAAGAAATAAGAGATGAATCTACTCTTAATCTTTGGATAATCTACTTTTGTGCATCCATGATTTATCCATAGTTGTGAATCTACTAAGTAATAAAGGAAATGAGTTTTGAAATTCTATTCCAATAGAGTAAAAATAAAACATATCGGGAGAATATTTAATTTGATTTCAAGCTCAACACCAACAACATAAACTAACACGTAGTTACATTCATGACTCTTAGACCCTAAACAAACTTTAAAGTCATCCTTAAACAAGAAAAGACGATAGAGAATGCACAAACTAAAAAAAATAAGCCAAATACATAGTAAGATTCATGATTTTAGCACCCTAAACAAAGGTTAAAAGTCATTCCCAAACAATAGAAAATCAAAGACAACGGAAAAACATTATCAACTACGGCTAGATACTTTCATGCATTTGCTACCCAATAAAAGTTTAAAGTCATTCCTATGTCCAAACAAAATAAAAAGGAACTCAAAACTTGTGTTCACACAATGCACCTCCCCTCCCTCACACACACGCAAACCTACCTTTTGCTTTCAAACACTTTTCCAACGACATAAACTAACACTTAGTTACATTCATGACTCTTAGACCCTAAACAAACCTTAAAGACATTCTTAAACAAGAAAAAATCATAGAGAATGCACAAACTAGAAAAAACCAACACTAGTAACATTCATAATTTAAGCACCCTAAACAAAGATTAAAAATCATTCCTAAACCATAGAAAATCAAAGACAATGGAAAAATATTATCAACTATGGCTAGTTACTTTCATGAATTTACTACCCAAACAAAGTTTAAGGTCATTCGTATGTCCAAACAAAATAAAAAGGAACTCAAAACTTATGTTCCAACAATGCACCCTCCCCCCCCCCCCACACGCACACAAACCTACTTTTTTATTTTAAATATTTTTCGAACAACACAAACTAACACTTAGTTACATTCATGACTCTTAGACCGTAAACAAACTTTAAAGTCATTCTTAAACAAGAAAAAACCATAGAGAATGCACAAACTAAAAAAAAAAGCAACACTTAGTAAGATTCATGATTTTAGCACCATAAACAAAGGTTAAAAGTCTAGGATAGAAAACCAAAGCCAATGGAAAAACATTATCAACAACGGCTATTTACTTTCATTTACTTCCCAAACAAAGTTTAAATTCATTCCTATGTCCAAACAAAATAAAAAAGGAACACAAAACTTGTGTTCCGACAGTGCATCCCCCCTCCATCACACACACACAAACCTACTTTTTGATTTCAAACATATTTCCGAAAACATAAACCAACATTTAGTTACATTCATGACTCTTAGACCCTAAATAAAGTTTAAAGACATTCTTAAACAATAAAAAACCAAAAAGAATGCACAAACAAAAAAAAATCTAACACTAAGTAAGATTCATGATTTTAGCACCTTAAACAAAGTTTCAAGTCATTCCTAAACTATAGAAAACCAAAGACAATGGAAAAACATTATCTTTTATATACTTTTCAGTTGTTTTACCACTGCCACATTTAATTCAAGCCGTCTTTTTTCATATTCTATTTGATTCATCACCTTCCCAAAAGATCTTTTAGATACTTCAACCACAAATAACGAGAAATCATAAATCAATCAATCAAAGAATAAAAAAAACTTTCAAATATAGAAAAAACCTCAACCAACGTCTTAAATCTGCTTAAACGAACCTAAAATGGAGCTGAAATGAACTCAAAATGTACCTCGATGGCGTGGATGTCGCTGGACTCGCTTTGACGGAGAGGGAAAACTTCAGTGATGCTAGAAAACGGTGATTGACATGAGCTGATCTCGTGTGTGGCTCCGGCAACAACAACCGGGTGGGTAATCAAGAATGGGTAGAGAAATATAAATAATTATTTGTGATTCGCCGTGGTAATCTTCGTCGCCTGGTTCAGTTGTTGATCGTGGGTTGCCGGTCATTGACCTCATGGCTTGTCAATCGTTCTCCGTCGTGGGTGGTCGGGGGTCAAACGGAAATGGGCGAGAGTGTCATGGATGGGGAAATGGACGAGATGGGGGAGAAGGGTTTTGTGTGATACGGAAAAGGGTCTTTTTCTTTTCTCTTTTTATTTTTCCATTCAAAGTTTGGAGGGAAACTAAAAATGAAAGGGGGGAAAGTTCTTGACGGTTTAAAACCGTCAAGAAATTTTCTATAACGAATATTCTTGACGTTTTTAAATCGTCAAGAATATCTATACAGCTCTTGACGGTTTTAAACCGTCAAGAAATGTGAAAAATTCACCCAGCTCCGTTTTTTTATCAAAATTTTTGACAATTTTTCTTTAAAATCATGTCTTTTTTGACGTTTTGGCCAAAAACTGTCAAGAATGAAAAAAAAACCCAAACGTCAAGAAAGTTTATATTTGTAGTAGTGATTACAAAGAACTAATGTATCATTTCAAGACCTTCAAATTCTTCTTAGCTTCCTAACAAACATATTTTTTTTATAAAATTTTCGACGACAGAATCTAGGAAATTTGGGGTCCGATTTTCTAGAAATCTTGAGTTGAGGACATGGCTTCTTTGGGAGTCCGAGATCAATCTCCAATAATGTTTTTTTATTAAAACTTTAATATCATGTTGTTTATTTATTTAATTCATTAATATACTTCCTAAATTATATTTGTTGTTTATATTTAATTTCCAATTTAAATTTCTCCAAGGTTATAAATCTTTCCTAAACTCTTTTTAGATCACTTGCAATTTTATTTAAAATTAAGCCTTTGTGTTATCAAACATTGAAAAATTAATCTATTATTTCAAAAGGTTTCTTAATGATGTTTTTCTAATGATTTATATCGTTTTCATTAAACAAAATCATACGATGGAATTTTAAAATATTTGAGAGATTATTATTTCTAAATTCTTGAGGTGAAGATCAATATCTTTGGAAGTCTGAGATTTGATTCTAAGAGAAAATGATTTTTTTTAAAAAAAAAAAATCTTTTATTCAAAGACTATCCTATGATTGATTTTGAAAAAGTTGTAATAATTTCTCATTCTCTTAAGGTTGAAATTTTTTTCTCAATATAGTCTAATTGATGGAATGCTCTCTATTCATTGCTTCAAATATTGGGGTGATGAGCAGTGAAATAAAACATTTTTAAAAATTTTATTTTTCCAAATGAATTTTATTTAAATAACGATTCACTTCCAGATATAAAATTTGGCCACTGTTTTCTAAACGGGTGTTGTGGGGTGCTAATACCTTCTTCATATACAAATATGACTCTCGAACTGAACTTTATTTTTCTCATACCATTTTGTTATTGATTTTATTTAAAAATTATTTACTTTATTTTAGTGTCCAATCACATTGTAAACAATATTTGCCGGCGACTCACTCTTTATTGTTCTTTATAATTAACCCACTTCGAGAACGTCGACTTCTCCACGGCATGTGGCGGCATAAATTGTCTATAAGTTGAGAGGAACTATATGATCATTCCTTCCTGATTGTCATGGTAATTTTCTAAAATTAGAACTTTCTCAACTTCCTAATCTCTACATCCATCACTCACCAAGCCAGTGAGAATTAAGAGCTACGAGGGTTGTATACTTTTCCCTTTGTTTTTTCCTGTTTAATCTTAAAATTATTGCATTTTAGAGTGTTTTGATCCAAATTGCTTCCACTAGCATGTTTAGTAGTCTTTCATCCCTAATAATAAACAAATATTATGGTCCCCTTAAGTTTTTGAATGTTTATTTTTGTTTATAGATTTACATCAAGTAATTATTTTAATAATTGGTGCATTATACATACCTAATATTCATTTATATAATATTTGTCTGCACCGTATATGTTTCGCATGCATGTTTATATATGAAGTATGAACTATATGAAGGATTAAAATATTGAAGAAATTGACAAAAAAAAAATAAAAGACAATCTCTCCTGAAGAAAGAAACTTTATTAAATATGAACACTTTTGGAGATAATACTTTTTCACTCTCTCAAGACACTCACGGTTTGTGCTAATCTTATAATTGTCATCATGCATAAGGACCATAATATATTGGAGTTGTCGATATTGTTGAGCATATTGTGGTTGTGCTTGTCCAGGTTTATCTTTTGTTTGTTGTGCACGTTTTGTGAATGGAATGGCCCACCACTTGGTTCATGCCACAATGCTGTATGGTAATTGGGTGGGTGTTCGCATTAAGTTTTCGGAGAAACGTGTTTCATGGAGTTGAATTTGCGTTTATGGACTGCATGAAAATATAATGACTTCCCTCTACTTTCTGACTTCATCCAATAGGGCTACTTCATCAATAAGTAGTCTAGCTACTAAGGCATCAACAAATCTTTCTTCCTTGAGATCTTACTGGTAAGAAGACTAGCTTAGCTTTCCCTTTGTCCACTCCTTAATCAAGATCCACCATAAAGAAAAGAGTCTGAGTGTTGCCTAGTGAATAAGAGTCTTCAAGGGAAACAAAAGGAGATGAAGAGGTTCTTCGGCCGGCAGGTTGTTTGCGCTGTTGAAGTAGAATCCAAGGAGGTCGCATCCGAATAAAGACTAAGAAAGGGTTCGTTTTTCACAATGGGAGGAGCTGTATCTATGTAATTACAATCTTTGTTGGTCGTTGTTTGGTCGAGCACTCTCTTTTCTTTGTCAAATTCGACGAGGTTCTACCTCATACAACTCGGGCAAAGACCGGGGGAAGTTTATAGGCACAAAATCGTCTATGTGGACCACCAAGCCTTGCAAAAGTAAGGGGTACTACTAGGGTCGGGCATGCGAGATGACGTTGCTGAGTATGTGAAGACGTGCCTCGTGTGTCAACAGGCCAAGGTCGAGCGGGACAGACTCTTGAGGCTCTTGGAGTCGTAGCTTGTACCACAAAGAATTTGATGCAATATTTTTCGATCTCTAGAACTTGATCCTCTTATTCTCTCTAAGTTGCATGTGTATGCTGGATTTGAGGAAGCGGAGCACGTTCATGTTCTTGAAGTTGAAGTCTTAGAAGAATTTTTGTATCTTCAAATAAACTTATGACTTGAATTTTGTGTCTAGTAGACACACATTTTTTGTCAACTTATCAAAACCTAAATTTAAATCAAAATTTTGATTTTCTTTCTTGACAGAACTCCTATTTGAATTTTAGTAGAATTTGAGCTACTTAATTCAAAATTTACATTTGGAATAAAATTTAACACACATCCAAGATTCTTGCCTCGAATTTGGAATAGAAGATGAATTTCAATTGTACTCGAACTCAAATTTTGGAATGTGGCCAAATTTTAAAATTGAGATGAATTTGAGGTTTTTATCCACTATTTAATTTGATTTGAAGATAAGAGAACTTTGATTTGAATTTGGAATAAAACTTGGAATATGGCCATATTTTAGTTTAGATAAATTTGAGATTTTATCCCAAATGAATTTGATTTGATGATAAAAGCTTTTTTTTTTTTTTTACGATTTGAACTTGAGATCAAATTTGAAAGGTGACCAAATTATAATTTGAGAGAAGTTTGAAGTTTTATCCACAATTTAATTTGGTGGGATATAGTTCTAAATTTGAACTCCAGTATTAGATAAAATTTGGAATATGTGTCCATTAAGTTTGAGATAAATTTGAAATCTATCCAATCCAAATTTGAGTTTGAGCTTTGAATCGTAATTTCAACAAAGATTTTGTTGTCATGGGGCTTAATTTGGGGACAAGAGGGTTTGATTATACCCAAAATGACATCTGCCAGATGCCCTATAATTTCAAACCAATTTGAGATAATTCCATCCGAATGCAATTTTTTTTTTTTTTTAAAGAAAAATTGAACTTTGTTAAGGTCTCCCAATTGGATGGAATATCTATAGAGAACAGATTTGATTCACAATTCAAACCAACTTGGAATTTTATTATAAAGTCTGTCTTTTCTTTTTTCTGCAATTTCAACATTTTTTTTTCATATGAATTTGACAAAAAAAAAAAAAAAAAAAAAAAAAAATCTGAGAGGACAATTTCATTATACCCAAATTTTGAATACAATATATCATGACAATCTCAAAAATATTTGATTGAAATTTTCAACCAAACAAAATTTTGAATGAAATTTAAATCTAAACCATATTGCCATATCTTTTTCAATTTGAATCTAAATTGTTTAATCTATAAATTTGGCCCAACCAAAGCCAATCGCGTACGACTTCTTTTTTTTTTTTTTTTTTTACTTTCTTCTTTGATGGGTTTCTGTTCTTCTTTTCTTTGCGTGGGTCTCATTGCATGAGAGAGCAACTAAGCTTCATCAACCAATGTTCTCGTCGGAAGATGTTTGCCGCCGCTTCTCTGAACTTTTTTTTTTTTTTATCTTGATCACCCGAGGTCGGTCCTTAGTGAAGAAGAAGAGAGATATAGGGTTTGAAAATATGAACTAATTTTCGGTACTGTTCATGAAAGATATAGGGTTTTTTTTGAAAATATGACAAAAATGGACAACAATATGGCTACTGTTCATGAAAGTCCGTACAATGCACAACTCAGTCACGCCCACGTGGACTGGATGACTAGAGTTGTGGACGACTCCCTTAGAATTAAATAAAAAAAAATCTCTAAACCCTAAATTAATCTATCTTTCTCCCATTCAATCTACCTCTTTACTTTCTTTTCCATTTAATTTACAATTCTCTTTTTTCCACATTTAATTTATATATTCTCCTTTTTATTAAAGCCAGGTGTTTTACATTTTTATTAAAGCTAGGTGGTTTACATATTCTCTTTTTTATTAAAGCTAGGTGATCAAACTTTAAATCAATTTTCTCTAAGCTAATTAAATATATGTGAAAATAATAAATCATGATAACTTACCTATTTTCATAGGCTAATAAAAAATAAATTACTTTGTTCCTCAAACTATATTGTTACCCAAATTCACTAAAATTCAATGAGAAAAAAAAAGAGAGAATTACCCATGTTCTTAGAACCTAAGTTCTTTTAGTCATGAATCAATTCTAGTTCCTAAGTTTTCAAAATTAATTTTATTAAATAGTTCAATGTGACCTCTAAAGTTTTCAAAATTAATTTTTTTAAATAATTTAATGTGATCCCTGAAGTTACTCTTTATCCTATGATAGTGGTTACTAACTACTAGACATTAATGTTTAGGGTTTAAAAAATAAAATAATAGTTTGATTCATGGTGATTATGTATTCAACCTCGAAATTAGAGATTTGATATAAAATAATAAAATCCATGACCTGCTACCTCATAACAAATCTTTTTTTTTTATATTAAATAATTGTCTTTTGGCTTCTAAAATTAAAAACTATAGTTTATTACTAATTAATTTGAGTCATCGCGAGATACATTTCCACAATTTAACAACAGTCTCAATTTTCAATTTTGTTCATTATCCTATTTAACTTCAAACATATAATCCATTTGTAAATAAATGAAGATTTGAATAATAAAAAGAAAATCAAAATGTAGGCATTGGTAATTTGAGAGAAATAAATAAATATTTGAATAAAAAAAGGAAAAATTGTAGCCATTGCCTTATGCAAATGGTTATTATGGTTGTCGTGCCCTATCTCTTTTTTTTTTTTTTTATTTTAAAAAATGGTAAAAAGGAAAGAGACACATATTGTTGTTCTTTATTTTATGCATTTAACACTCTTGAGTTGCGGAAGGTAAAAGTTTAGTAAGTTTTGTGTGAATGAAAAAGGAAGGCAACATCTAGGATTTTTTAAAAGGAGTTGTAGTCGTGGACGGAGTCCATGACTTCGGACACTATGTCAGTTAACACTGCCACGCTACCCACGATGACTCTACCTGCTACGTGTCAGGGTTTAGTAAGTTTTTAGGGTTATTTTAAAAGGAGTTGAAGTTGTGGACGGAGTCCACGACTTCGGACACCATGTCAATCAACACTGTCACGCTACTCCACGATGACTCCACCTGCCACGTGTCAGCCTTGTCGTGAACCTGGTCCACGATTTAAGGAAGTCGTGTACTGAGTACATGAATAGGCAAGTCGTGTACCGAGTACACGACTTCACTATCCTATTTTAAAAACATTTTTCGAACAACTCTGGTTTTAAATTATTTTTTAAAATAACATTATTTTTTAAAAAAAAATTTGAAAAGAGATTTTGGGAGAAAGAAAATAAATAAATAAAACTTGGGGAGGGGGTGGCGGCTGTGTCAAAGGAGTGTGAGCGAGGGAAAGATATAATTTAGGTCTGTTTCCTTTTGTTTTTCTTTATAAATTTCTTTTATCTTTCCTCTTTTCACTTTTTTTTTGTCTCTTTTTTCTTTGGGTTAATTTCCAGAATAATTTTTTTTTTCAAACTAATGACAAAAATATGGTAGCCTTCAAAAAATAAACTGATTAAAGTTGAAACTATTGTAAAAGATATGTAATTTTACTAGAGGAAAGTCGTGTACAATTTCCATGAATGTAACACCAATTGATTTTTTTATCTTTCGTTACTTCTCTAATTTGATTATTTTTTTTCTAATGTGACTAGGAATTTGGTGTAAAGGAGTGCAACATCCTCGAACGTCTACGTCAAATATATCTTCAATTCGTGTTAGCAACATTGAGTCATCTCTTGTTTGCTGAATAATATGTTCTACATTTACCAAGGTTTTATCATATAGTGAACTCAAATCTGGTCGTATCAAACACATCACTCAAGTTTCAAGATTGTAATGTTTAACAACGGTCCGGATATGATTTCTTCCAATCACCAAAAACAACAATAAGTGTTTTCCTCAACTTACTTGAGATTATACCCATATTGTTTTTAATTGTTTCTTAAAAGCAAGGCCTAACACCAAAATCAACTCTAACCATACTCATAAAATTTGAATCAAGCTGTGAATGTGATTCTGTGTTAATTCTGAATACAAACATGAGTATTCCCCTTCGAGTCTAGTAATTTCAAACCTACTTCCATGCAAATTCCACAACTCTCCTACCACTATTTGCGTTTCATATACCAAATATTTTAATTTTAACAACCAATTGAAGACCTTTACTGTCAAATAACATTCCTTTTTTAATTAAACAAGAACCGTCTACTGATATATTCTCATCTCCAAATGTTGACCCTTGTTCACAAATAGAATCAGTAATGTCTCAATTTATTTCCATTCCAAGCCTAATCAATCCAAATCACATAAAATACATCTATATCAAATCCAATTGTAAACAATCTAGGTTTTCATTTCAAAATATGTCCAACACCTAGATTTATTTTAAGAATTTATGTATCAACACATCAAGTCCAAACTCAAACGATCAAATACATACAACTTTACACTTCATAAAAGGCTTCATTGACACTACAATACATTAATAGAACTAAAAAAGATAAAACTCAAACAAATCACACCAGTATATTTATATTTGATAAACTAAAATACATCAAAAAATAAAAGAACTTTAAACCTTAGATCAACGGCGGCAATAGAGACTAACGGTGAGATGGTGACAGGGACGGAAGGGCTAAAGATGGCGGCTGTAGAAGTAAAAGGAATGGTCTTTTGTTGGAAGCGAAGCGAAGGGAAGAGTTCTTTTTGTTGTAAACGAAGGAGGCAGAGGGATGCAAATGAGGCAGAAGAAAATGATAGGATTTTATGGAGACGAAGTCGTGTACCAGGTACATGACTCTACCTTTAAGTTATAGATCGTGTACACGACTTGACATCAAAGTCGTGAACCGGTCTACGACTTCATGCATATTGGACAACTGACAGTCATCACTGTCACATTGACAAATCAGTTGCAGGCATGCGATTAAAGTCACTGAGTACACGACTTCTTTGGCAAGTTGTGTACACGATCCACGACTTAAAGTAGTCGTGTATTGGATACACGAATTTACCCTATTTTTTACGATACTTTTTCCACCACCCTATTTTTTACGATAAATATTTAAATTACATTATTTTTTTAAAAATATATATATTTTTCTTTCTTTTTTTTTTTTTAAATTTTTCCTTCTTTTTTTTTTTGTTTACTTTCTTTTTCGCCTTTTTTTTTTCAATATTTCCATGGATATGAAGTGGATATAACTTTCTTCTCCTTTTTTTCCTTGTTTATTAAGTAGTATGTGAATGCTTGCCCAAAACTCCAGATTCAGTTTTCCTTTTCACTTGCATTGCTTAGCACATTATTGACGTCATTCCAAGTCTAACGATGCTGAATGCATCTCGCTCGCAATAAATCTTCAAATTTACTTGAATCTTGATAGAATTTGGATCTGCATTGGAATTTTCTTAGAACAATCTTGATATATTTTTTTGTTCAAATCTTGACTTTACTGGCAAAATATCGAACTCTGCATTTATCCATCCAATGAATCTAATTGTGACAAGATTTTGCTTGAATTTAAACTCCAATAAATTAATCGAAGACTTCTATATCCTCTTCTATAAATGGAGGAGCATAATTAAGGAAATTTTTTTTAACAAATTGAGAGGACTTTGTCTCTGTTTGGTAAAATGCATAGCACATTTGACCTTCACACTTTTTTCCGTTGACTTATTCTTTTTTTTTTTTTTTACAATATATATATTCAAACAAACGGTAAGTCTCAAGGTAATTAAGCTTTCTCTGTGAGTGCACTTTTTTATCTTTTCTTATTGTTTTCTTTTAGGTATAATGGGCATGCTGGCACTTATAGAGATGATCATTTCCATACATAAAATGACCCTTGCCACATATTAGATGACCATTTTCACATATTAGATGACCCTTTTCACATATAAGATGGTCGTTTATAATACCATGGTTTGGTTCAAATAGAGATGACCTAAAAATGGTCTAGGTGTAACAACCCAAAAAATTGAGGTTAGTATTCTTTTTGGGGTTTAGTTGGAATTTTTGATGTTTAAAGAAAGAAAGTGAAAAAAGAAATAATTACAATAATGTTAATAAATTATTGTTATTATTATAATTATTATTTCATTTAAAAAAATTCCTCCTTTTCTCTTTCCTCTTTTTCTTTTCCCTTTCTTTTTTTCCCCTCTTTCTTCCTAGCCGTCAGACCCCTCTCTCTCCTTCTCCTTCTTCTTCTTCTCCTTCTTCTTCTTCTTCTCCTTCTTCTCCTTCTCCTTCTTCTCCTTCTCCTTCTTCTTCTTCTCCTTCTCCTTCTCCTTCTTCTCCTTCTCCTTCTTCTCCTTCTTCTTCTTCTCCTTCTTCTTATTCTCCTTCTTCTTCTTCTTCTTCTTCTTCTTCTTCTTCTTCTTCTTCTTCTTCTTCTTCTTCTTCTTCTTCTTCTT
>JBBPDJ010000014.1:3814397-3826085 GCA_037974625.1 Cucumis cinereus
TATGACATATCTTGTAACTCTGGAACTGTGATAAAGTTCTGTGATAATAATAAAGTCGATCTCATCAGGGTGAAAATTCCCCAGATGTAGGCTAGATTGTCGAACTGGGTTAACAACGTCTGAATGTCTCTCTATCTTTATTGAGCATTGTTGTATTGCATCTTTACGAATTTTATTAGTGTAACTACTACTGCAAGATCCTAATCAGTTTTTCAATTGGTATCAGAGCAAGGTTGTGGCAAAATTCATTAAGGATGCACTTAGAGAAGGAAGTTCCACTACAAGACCTCATGTGCTTGATGGAACAAACTACGCCTACTGGAAAGCGAGAATGACAACATTTTTAAAAGTCCATGGATCAGAAGGTATGGAGAGCAGTTTTAATTGGTTGGACCCCTTCCAGAATTACTGGAGCAGACGGAGTTGAGATTGCAAAACCTGAAGGAAACTGGACAGAAGATGAGGATCATGCTGCTGTTGGAAATTCACGTGCTCTCAATGCTATTTTCAATGGAGTAGATAGAAATGTGTTCAGGCTTATTAACACATGCGAATCTACAAAAGAAGCATGAGATATTCTGGCTGTTGCACATGAGGGTACATTCAAGGTTAAGAAGTCAAGAATGCAAATTCTCACTACAAAGTTTGAATCCCTTAAAATGCAAGATGAAGAGTCCATTGTTGAATACAATGTGAAGGTGTTAGACATTGCTAATGAGTCATATGGGTTGGGAGAGAGGATCTTCGAGGAGAAAGTGGTCAGAAAAGTATTGTGATCTTTGCCTCAGCGTTTTGATATGAAGGTTACTGCTATTGAAGAAGCCCAGGATGTTTCCGCAATGAAGTTGGAAGAGCTCTTCGGTTCGTTGCGTACTTATGAGTTGTCCCTACGAAGCAAGGAAGAAAGTAAAGGGAAGAACATAGCTTTTCAAACTATCTGTAGCGCTGAATCAATTTTCAAGAAAGAGCGTATAAGTGAAGATAGTATAGTTGATACCATGGCTTTGCTAACAAAATAATTCTCGAAGTTCGCACAAAAGTACAACAGACGTTCTGGAAGTCAGTTGCCTAGTCATAACTCAAGCAATGTGAGTCCGCTAAAAGTGTCAAATTCTTCGTTTAAAAAGAAGGAGCTTGAAGGGAATAGTGTTAATACTTCTCAGAGAAGTGATGATACTTTTCATTGCCGAGAATGTGAGGGATTCGGGCACTATCAAGCTGAATGTCCTACATATCTTAGGAGGCAAAAAAAGGGATTCACAGCAACTTTGTCCGATGACTCTGAAGATGAGAGTAACAGTGAGGAAGAGATCTAAGCACTAGTGGCGAGGATTACAGAGGACACTGTGTCTGAGATTAGTAATGAAGATGCACTGGAACAAGAACTAGCTACGAAAGAAAATCAAATGAATGTCAGTGTTAAGTCAAGTGCAGAAATAGAAGCTGAATATAAAGAGATCTTAGAACAACAGAGTGATCGGATACTGAAACTTGTGGAAGAAAATCATCGATTGTTAACCACAGTTTCAGAGTTGAAAAAAACACTGAGAGAAACTTGTCTGGAACGCGATAACATTACTAAAATAGTACGTATGATGAATTCTGGAACAGATAGTTTAGATAACCTTTTGAGTATGGAAAGATTAGCTGGAGATAGAAGGGGGTTAGGATACAACCAGAATAATGGAGGTGCAGAACCCGTACATCATCCTCACACGTCTCAAATACATAAGGAAAAATCTACAGATGATATCTTCAGAAAATCAAGAAAGAGTTGGGTGTGTCATTTCTGTGGAACACCAGAACATATTAGGCCTTACTGTTATGATCTGCACTCTGTAACTAAGTTTCCTAAAAGCCAAAATAGCTTCAAGACTGTTAGACAAGTATGGAAGCTAAAAGAAGGGCAGAATCATATTGCAAATAATCCTAGAATTCTGTTTAGATGTAATGTAGCTCTCACTTTGGTTCATAAAATGACCAAGGATTATTGGTATTTTGACAGTGGATGCTCACGCCATATGACTGGAAACTAGGCAGTGCTGACCGGATTGAAAGAATGCAAAGCGGGTTATGTAACTTTTGGTGATGGTGCAAAATGCAGAGTGATTGGAAAAGGACACATAGAAGATCAACAGCTACCTATATTAAATAATGTGTGTCTAGTAGAAGGATTAGCTGCAAACTTGATAAGTGTTAGTCAGTTATGTGATCAGGGATATCAAGTTACCTTCTCCAGAGATAAATGTGTCGTTTTAGATGAAAATCAAACTGTGAGGATGATAGGAACGCGTCTTTCTAATAACTTCTATCATTGGATTCCTAAACAAAAGCAAGAAGTATGCTGCTTAACTAGAGTAGATGAAACTACATTATGGCACAAGAGAGTCAGGCATATTAGTATGGAATCTCTGAGAAAAACAGTAGTTGAGAATGCAGTACGAGGTTTGCCAACTTTAACATTTGAATCAGATATATTTTGCGGAGATTGTCAAGCAGGAAAACAAACCAGAGTATCTCATAAAAAGTTAAATAAATGTGGAACCAGTAGAGTACTAGAATTGTTGCATCTTGATCTGATGGGACCTATGCAGACTGAGAGTTTGGGAAGGAAAAGGTATGTTTGTGTTTGTGTGGATGACTATTCAAGGTATACATGGGTTCGTTTCCTTCGAGAAAAGACAGAGACATTTCAAGTTTGCAAGGCTTTGTTTCTTCAGGTACAAAGAGAACAAGGAAAAAATATCACTCGAATTCTAGCGATCACGGGAAGAAATTTGACAATGAAACCTTCAATGAGTTTTGTCAGTCAGAAGGAATTTTCCATGAGTATTCTACTCCTATTAGTCGCAACAGAATGGTGTCGTGGAAAGGAAGAACAGAACTTTGCAATGATGCATGCAATGAATGTTCCACTCAAGTTCTGGGCAGAAGCTGTGAATACTGCTTGTCATATACATAATTGAGTAATGTTGAGATCTGGAACTACAAAAACTAGGAGTGTTCAAAAAAACCGATAACCCGACCAACCCGGATTACCCAACCCAAACCGTAAGGGTTGGGTTGGGTTAAATTTTATTTTGGGTTAGGTTGGGTTGAAAAATTTTTTAAAAAATATATTTCGGGTTGGGTTGGGTTATGAATTTAGTAACCCGGTCAACCCAACCAACTCAATTTTATTATAATTATTATAAATTTAAATGTAGACTTAAACTTTTTAATGTTTTTTATTCCTATTTTGAATGGATTTGAATGTAAATTTGGATTTTATATGAACTTAGGTTTAATGTATTTGAAAATAAACCACTCGACTTTAAATAAAATGTTTGTTGTTTGTTTGATTATAAATTTTTTAAAAATTGATGTAACATATTTAGAGTATTTACGTAAATATTACATTTTGTTTATTGCAAAAATTTAACTTTTAATGAAAAAATGAAAGAATGAAAAACTAGTCAAAATTGTGAAAGAAAAAAAAAACAACCCGGTAACCCAACTCGAAAATTAAGGGTTGGGTTGAGTTGGGTTGACCCTTCCACATTGAACCGATAGTGTTCAATTTTTGCCAACCCGAGAACTTCGGGTTGGTCCATAATTTACCTCCAACCCGACTTATGTACACCCCTAACAAAAACTCTCTATGAATTATGAAAAGGTAAAAAGCCAAACATAAAGTACTTTCATGTGTTTGGTAGTTTATGTTATGTTTTGTCAGATAGGGATTATCATCGTAAGTGGGATGCAAAGTCAGATGAAGGGATGTTTCTAGGCTATTCTCCTTCTAGTCGTGCATATCGTGTATACAACAAGGCCACTCACTTGGTTATGGAGTCTATTAACGTGACTTTTTGTGACAGATCAACACTCGAAACAGTAAAAATTGAGGATGATGATATTGTTGAAATAGGGAAGAATGCATCAGTTGGTTCCAAATTGTTGAATAAAAGTGTTGTTGAGTCCAATGTTAGTAGCGTTAGTAATGATACTGGGATTATCTCCACTGTCAATTTCGAAGTTGAACTGTTAGAGGCAACTAGTGAAGAGCCTCATGCTTTACCTTCTACCAGAGTTCATAAGAATCACCCTTCAGTTAATATCATTGGGGATCCAAATTCTGGTATAACAACAAGGAAGAAGGAGAAGATTGATTATGCAAAAATGGTCAGTAATATGTGTTTCACGTCTTCTTTTGAACCAACAACTGTGACAGAAGCCTTAAAGGATGAGTACTGGGTCAATACTATGCAGGAAAAACTATTACAGTTTGAACGTAATCAGGTCTGAACATTAGTTCCTAAGCCTGAAAATACAAATGTTATTGGAACCAAGTGGGTCTTTAAGAATAATACTGATAAAAAGGGTGTGGTCACTAGAAATAAAGCAAGACTTTGTGGCACAAGGGTACAATTAGGTTCAAGGACTTGATTTTGATGAAACATTTGCTCCAGTGGCTAGAATGGAGGCTATTAGGCTTTTGATGGGAGTTTCTTGTCGGCTCAAGTTCAAGTTATACCAGATGGACGTCAAGAGTGCCTTCTTAAATGGTTATCTGAATGAAGAAGTCTATGTGTCTCAACCTAATGGGTTTCTTGATCCCTTTCATCCAGCTTATGTATACAGATTGTAGAAGGCATTGTATGGACTCAAACAGGCTCCTCGTGCCTGGTATGACAAATTGGCTGATTTTTTATGCACACATGGATATTCACGTGGTCATAGTGACAGGACACTTTTCATTAAACGAGATGGTAGTAATTTTGTTATTGCACAAATATATGTCGATGATATTGTGTTTGGGGGAGTACCACAAGCTCAGGTTAATAGCTTTGTTCATCATATGAAACCAGAATTTGAAATGAGCATGGTAGGAGAGTTGACATACTTTCTTGGACTGCAGATTCAACAGTCTGATAGTGGAATTTTTCTTTCCCAGGAAAAATATGCACGAAATATGCTAAAAAATTTGGACTGGATAAATCTCAGTATAAGCGAACACCTGCAGCAACTCATGTTAAAATTGGAAGATCACTTGACTCTCCTCTCACTGATGAAGGGACCTATCGTAGCATGATCGACAGTCTATAGTATTTGACAGCTAGTCGACCGGACATTGCATATGCAGTTGGTGTGTGTGCACGATATCAGTCAGAACCTAGGGAAGTACATCTCTCTTTAGTTAAACGTGTGTTTAAATATATTCTTGGTACAGTTGATTATAGTTTATGGTACTCTTTTGACACTACTTCCGTGTTAGTAGGGTCTTGTGATGCAGACTGGGCTGGTTGTTCAGATGATCGAAAAAGTACATCTGGAGGCTGTTTTTTCCTTGGGAACAATTTAATCTCCTAGTTTAGTAAGAAGCAAAATAGTATAGCTTTATCTACAGCTGAAGCAGAATACATTGTTGCTGGTAGTAGTTGCACTCAATTGTTGTGGATGAAGTAGATGCTAGAGGAGTATTCAGTTAGTCAGAAAGTTATGACTCTCTACTGTGACAACCTAAGTGCCATTAATATCTCAAAAAATACAGTTCAACACAGTCGCACAAACACATTGATATACATCATCATTTTATTCGAGAGTTAGTTGAGCAACAGGTGATTTCTCTGTCTCACATTCACACGAGTTCTCAACTGGCGGATATATTGACAAAACCTTTAGATAGTTCTACTTTTGAGCAGCTGCGTGCAGCGTGCAGATATCAGTGTGAGTCGAATTGTGAGTTAAGCAGTTCCAGGTTGCAGGCTTTGTTTATTTGGGCCTTTGATATTTTTGTTTGGGCTTGATAAAGGCCTTATTTTGACCACGGCCCATTTATGAAGTTTAGGCTGTCTATTTGAATTTTCAAATCACAGAGGGAAATCTTTGTTTGAAGATTGTGTTTTCAATATTTTGTGCGCAGACTATTTCTTCTTCATCAGATAACTAGGTCTTTGTGAAGCTATGTTAGGGTTTATTTGTTAACGATGGTTTCTACACGTCGTGGTACCTCCTATGATGCTGATGATATTCTCCCTACCACATGGCGTAATGCTCATGGTGTTCGGATGCGAGGTGCTCTTGCCTCCTCTCCGACGAAGAAACAAACAGAGTCTCGACGATACAAATCGTGTGTTTCTAAAGCAAGTAAGTCTTCTCTTACACTAGTTGATCACTCTGTTTTGTTGCATGCACCCAATATTAACCCCAAAGTTACAACTAAAGAACCTCGAGTAGAGACTTCAATTTCTGCTTCCCAACATACGCCCTCGTATGTTGCCTCTGGTAAATTGAATGAACCTCCTGCTGAATCGACTGTGTTGCGTGATTTGCCGTCTGAGGGTCCAGATGTTAGTGTGCCTCCAGACGGTTGTTCTGTTTCTAATGACAGTGATAGGGTTTCACCTATACCTCCTCCTTATTCTAATCCTTCTGGCTCTGGGGCTGATGCTGCCTGTATTGACGAAGAGCCTCCTGCTTCTGATCCACCTCATATGTCTCCAATTCCTTCCAATGATGCTGATGTTGATGAGGATGTCGATGTTGTTATTGCTTCCCTTATCCGAAATAAGACCAAACGGGCTGCTCCGCACTCTGTCCCTCCTCTAGTTCAAAAAAAGAAGTCTTCTGCCAATCCCTCTTCTTCACATGATGAAACACGTCGTTGTTATGTTACGACGAAGCTTGATCGGCGTAAGGTGTCCCCAAATGTTCCTGCTGCGCCTATTGATGGGGTCTCATTTCATTATGAGGACAATGTATCCCGGTGGCGGTATGTTGTTCAAAAGAGGGTTGCTGATGAAATGCTTGTATCTAACAAGCATCACTCGTGTTTTGCTATTATGGATTTAATAGCCTAGGCAGGGTTAATGAAGACGATTGTGGAACTTGGTCCGTTTTATCCGCGGCTAATGCAGGAGCTGATTGTCAATCTTCCCTCTGGTTTTAATAATCTGAATGACTTGGAGTTCAGGAGGGTTCATGTTCGGGGTTTGTGTTTTGATTTTTCTGTCAACACGCTTAACCGGTTTCTTGGTGTAGACTCTGATTTTGCTAGTCTCTACTCACCACCGACATCTGAAGTTCTAACAACCGAAATGACTGGGGGTGTTCTACATACTTGGCCATCTTCTAGACATCTTCATGCATCATCTCTTAGTGTTAAGTATGTAATTCTCCACAAAATTGGCATTGCCAATTGGATACCCTCTACGCATGCTTCCACTGTTTCTGTTGCCTTGGGACAATTAATTTTTCAAATTGGTAAAGGTGGTCGAGTGAATGTGGGTGATATAGTGCTTACTCAGTTGTCCAAGCATGTGGCATCATTTGGACTGAAGATTTTGATATGTTTTCCTGGTCTTCTGAGTGCATTTATGTTGTCGCAGGATCCTAATGTGCTTACTGCTGTTGATTCTCCGGGTCTCGCTCCTAAGACTTTACATCTTAGTTTGCGATTGTTTCAAGGAACTCATGTGGCTGACATAGATCATTTTGGTCTTGCATCTGCTTCTGAGAATGTGCCAGACAATTTGGGTTCCTCATATGGAAATTTTGTGATATCTGCGGGTTTAGGGGCTCGTGTGCTGCACACCTTGTCGTCTGAGTCTCGGGCTTTGACTACTATAATTCGTGCGCTCACTGATCGGTGAGCAGCTGTTGATGCTTTATTGGCTGCCTTGCAACAAACGTTGCCTCGTGAGCCATCCCTTAAAGGACCAAACTCTCGATCATCTGGTTAATTTCTTCTCTCACCCAGGGAGAGAATATGTGTGTGGGAATCTGTCTATAGAAATTTTGGTTTTGGTTCTTCTCATTATGGTCCTTCTGTTCTGCTTTGACTATAATTCGTCTGACTCTTTCTTCTTTGTTTATATTATGGTTTATGGTGTTATGACATTGGATCTGACTAGTTGATGTTTCCGTTTTTCCTCTTATTATGGCTCTGTGTTGATAAAGGTGTTTTTTTTTTTTATCTGCTCTGCTTGTGGAATGTCTCCCTTCTTGTGCTCTGACTTTGCTGGTAGTATGAGAATGGAGATTTGTTGCTAAACAGTAAGGGTATGATTGGTTGTGTTTAGTTGTTGGTGAGAAAAAGAAATTATGTTAGCCAAAGGGGGAGCTTGTTGTGGTTTTTAATTGGCTTAACATAATTTTATTTGTGGAAAATTATTTTAAATGTGATCTTTTCTCTCTCATGGTTGTTGAGGTATGGTTGAGATATACTAGGATGGATATAATTGAAGTTGTTAAAAACTATTATTATATATTTTGTTTCTTTGATAGGGTACGAATTAATTGATACAGTTGTCGTAAGGAAGAAGAGGTTTGCTCTCTGTCGCTCTGTGTTTTCTTTCCTCTTTCCTGAAGATACTTAGAATGGGCAAGATGTGTGATCACATGTGAAAGAGGATTAGTGTATCTGCATATGAATGCATAGTGTGGTCTCTTGATGGGGAGTTCAATGCAACAAATAACTCGAAGAATTTATACAGGGGGAGCCTGTGAATGAATGAGATCATGAAGGCTCAGTAAAGAACAAATACAGAAAGATTTCTGAGACTGAAGAGTCTCGTATATACTGTGAAGATATTTCTATTGCATCTGTGCTACTGTAGTTATTATCTAAGTTATGACATATCTTGTAACTCTGAAACTGTGATAAAGTTCTGTGATAATAATAAAGTCGATCTCATCAGGGTGAAAATCCCCCAGATGTAGGCTAGATTGTCGAACTGGGCATTGTTGTATTGCATCTTTACGAATTTTATTAGTGTAACTACTACTGCAAGATCCTAATCAGTTTTTCAGTTTTTATCATGAATATTAATTACTTTTTATGAAAATAAAATGAAAAAAAAATTTGATTTTAATGAAAAGTCTATTCTTATTTAAGAATATACCTAAATTTTATAGTAATTAATAGTCGGTAGCCTGTTTTTAGTTGCTTAAATTTTAGGACAAATACTAATTTACACAGATATTTTGAAGAGTTGTATCAATTAAAATTAATAATTAATAATTGTATCAATTTAAACATTGAAGTTTAGAAAGTGGTAGTGCATCAATCTACATTTTTTTCAGATTCTATTCGACCCAAATCGTGTGAAACTTATGATTTGTGCATTAACGATCAATTTAAATATTTCATTTCAATTATCTTCAAAAATGACGTGAGTAGATTTCTTTGAATGTTGTTTTTATAAAATGGACAATCAAAGTAAATGCATGAACGATTCTCAAAGAAGATAATGACTAAGTATTATGAAATATATTTCTATATTTGGTTTATATATTATTAAGAAAAATATTTTCTTCTTTTGATTTGTATAAATTTTATATGATAAATATACAAATCAAATGTTAAAATATATTTCCTAATATTAAGAGGTAGATTTTTTTTTTTTATTGGGATTTTTGTATTAAGGTGTGAGCGCACCTTGGGATGTGTGAAAAATAAATTGGTTAGATCTTGAACCAGTGAAAAGAATCTGGGGTTCTCTTTAGCTTAGGTAGAAAAAAAAAGAGGGTTGTGTAGGTTTTGTTCTTACTTGAAAAAGAACTCAGTAAAGTGACAAAGAAGCTTGGAGAGTGGACGTACGCACGTTGTTGAACCACTATAAATTCGGTGTCATCACTTTCCTAAACTTACTTTACTTTTGCATTGTTTATTTTTAAATTTTTTAGATTGCATGTTAGGTTTATCTTGTTTTTGCTTGCAAAATTAAAAATTGGTAGACAACCCTATTCACTCCCCTCTAGTATTGTCATTAGATCCTCCACCAAGTTTTTCCTTCAGTGGCTAACATTGATAGAAGTTATCACTGATAGTCGTTATCAATGATAGCAACTGATAACACATTTCTCAAATTGAAAGTCTTACGTGATGACAACTATCACCGATAGCTTTCAATTTTGAGAAACCAAGAAGAAACCTTTAAAATGGTATTTGGGAGTGGATTTTTTAGTGTTTTACCAATTTTTGTCGTATATATACAATTGTTTTATGCTTGTACTATATATTCTATTATTTTTTGCTTAAGTATCATTTACAACTTGTCCAAGAACTAAAGATAAAATGGTGTGTTACGATGAAATAAATAAAACACATGGTGTATGTGTTGCAATGAAAAAAATAATTTAAAAAGAAAACAAAAGGTATGTCTGTGTTACAATTATAAACAAATAAAATAAATAAATAAATACATGGTTGCTCAATTAAAGCGTTCTTCCAACCACTAAAGTGAACTTACCTCTGTATTAATTGACAGTGTAAACCTAAACTTTCTATTTTTTTGTTTTCTTAGAATAATGAAGCTTGCTTAGTCGTGTCGTTATTGTTGTGTTGTTGTCGTTGTGTTTGGCAAGCTATATGTTGAGTTTTAAAGAAAGAAAGTGAGATGAGATTGAGTGAAAGGCATAGAGAAATTTTTCTAAGTGTTGGATGGTTATGATGTTGAGTATAGGTGGTCAAGCATTGGTCTTGAAGAGTTTTGTTAAGTGGCCAAAGTGGAAAAGAGTTGGAAAATTTGACTAAGTGTTGGCTAGGTGAGAATGGGAAGGGTATGCGGTCAACCATATCAAAAGAACCTCTATGTGGCCAAGTGAGCTATTGGCGAGACGGCCACATGAGTGTCCTAGGCGACCAAGTGTAGGAAGAGCTAGGCGGTATGAGTGGAGACAGTTGTGTGTGTGTCAAGTGCCTATGTTGCCAAGTGGGTGATTATGTGTTTAGGACAACCAAGTTAACCTCTATGCGGCATGGTGAAGACATGTCTAGGCGTTGAGACAAACATTGCGGCCATATCATTGTCGGATATGTAAATGATAGATAGAGTTCTATCTTTGTCTATCACTGATAATGATAGAGTAATACATCACTTATAAACACAAAAGAAGATAGAATTATCAAACATAAATCCATAATAGAATCTATATAGCTATGTTTATCGTTGCTATTATTGTCTATCAATGAAAGAAATAACAAAAGTACAAGCATAAATCATTGCGTGCATATGTGAATCACCGTTTTTCTTCTATATGTGTAAATAGTTTGGTAATTTTGTCACATGTGAGAATTTCTTTTACAAATTTGGATTTTCGCAATTTTTTTTAATCTCCCAAAAAAATAG
This sequence comes from Cucumis cinereus, assembly GCA_037974625.1. Lineage (NCBI taxonomy): Eukaryota > Viridiplantae > Streptophyta > Magnoliopsida > Cucurbitales > Cucurbitaceae > Cucumis > Cucumis cinereus. Next base: position 3,825,509 of record JBBPDJ010000014.1, read on the forward strand.
GAATACTGATTATTTATATTTTGTAAATAATGTATTTATGTGTATCGTACATAAAAGTAGAAAATATGTTTTCCAAAATTTTAAATTGTTAAGCAAAAAATCAAATATAATATCCCGTCTTGTAGACTTGGTTCAATATTTTATAAAAGAAAATATTGTTTTGCCTCGAGCAAAAGCTTATAATTCAATCATTAATACATTTTATTCTCTAGTCAATCAAATAAAATTCTACTCAGTAAATTTGAAAGGCACATCTTGTAATGTTTATCGTTTTGTTTAAGATAGACAATAAGGTAAACATATGGTATCTATAATGTGTGTATGTGCGTGTTGTCTCTCATACATAAGATGAATATAGAAAAGTTGCATTTTTTTCTCTAAATTAAATTACACACATTTTCGTGTGATTGAAATATATGCAACAATATAATGAACTTGAAGATCAATTAATCCAAATATATTTATGATGGGATAAAAATACATCGCAGCGGAAGAAAAAAACAGAATCATTCTCAATTTTATTTTGGAAAAATTTAAAATACCATACATTGGAAAAAAATACAGAAACAGGCTAAGC